>JBBGZY010003449.1:0-64072 GCA_037952925.1 Lithobates clamitans | reverse complement strand
GAGAGAGACACCACACAGTGCCACTGACCACCATTGTAAGCAATCACAAATTATTGGTGTTTCCTCTTTTATGCAGTAAATCATAAAACATTCATTGCGGTTATCTCACACCACCAATAATAAGCTCTGTCTGAAAATAAAAAAATGATATCAAATTGATTAGGATAAGATGTGTGATGGAGTAATTGTCATTCAAAGGATCATAGCACCTAAAAATGGCATTTACTGGGACAGGGTATTACAGGCTGATATTAAAGTAGTTAAATGTCAGTTTCTGGTGGATGCCTGACAATTAGATCCCGTCATGGCTCCTCTCTCCTCATTGGATTTCCAATATTACATTTCGGTGAGTGCTGCATTCGGAGTGAGAGCAACCCAAGCTGAGCAGAAGAGGTAGGTGGGGCAATCTTCCCTCTGCAGTCTCCACTAAATATAGAACTCCAGCAGGTGGCGGCCCCCCCTGCTACCTATAACCTCATCAACACTTCTGGGTGGACTAACCCTTTAAATATGTGACTTCCCTTCCTGTATTCCAGCAAGAGGGCTCTCTGTGCGCCCAGCACTGCCTGAACAACCTGCTCCAAGGAGAGTACTTCAGCCCCGTGGAATTATCTTCTATCGCCATGCAGCTGGATGAGCAGGAGAGGATGAGAATGGCGGAAGGAGGGCTACAAAGTGCTGAATATAGGACCTTCATGCAAGTACGTCTTTTTATTTCCAAAACTATTCAGATTAACATCTTTCTTTCTTTCTTTCTTTCTTTCTTTCTTTCTTTCTTTCTTTCTTTCTTTCTTTCTTTCTTTCTTTCTTTCTTTCTTTCTTTCTTTCTTTCTTTCTTTCTTTCTTTCTTTCTTTCTTTCTTTCTTTCTTTCTTTCTTTCTTTCTTTCTTTCTTTCTTTCTTTCTTTCTTTCTTTCTTTCTTTCTTTCTTTCTTTCCTGCAGGGGGCATGCTGCTTCTGCTGTGATTATTCACAGCAGAAGCCGATCTGCGGGTGCCAGGCACTCGATGTCCGCCGGCACCCGCCGATCGTTAGGCATCGACTCAGAACGTATGTAAACAAGGCAGATTGCCTGACAGGGATAAAAGCATGGATTTTGTGTTGCAAAGCAGGGGAAAAAATCCCCCCCCCCCAGTAAAAGCAGCACACATAGTAAACGCACACACTAGTTAGGCACACAGTTAACCCTTTGATCACCCTAGATGTTTAACCCCTTTCCAACCAATGTCATTAGTACAGTGACCCTTCAGTAGTATACGGCCTTGTTGTGTTATGTTGATGTGCATATGCACAGCCACGTATTATGTTTACATGTATTTTTTACTACATTTTTTTAATCTCTCTATAATAAAATTATATTTTTTCATACCTTTTTTTTCTACTTTGATTATGTAGTATTTGTGGTGACTGTACATACAATCACCAGTGCCTTTAAAGTCCCGTAAGGGGGAACCCTTCCTTTTTCTTAGTACAATGACAGTGCATATTTTTAGCACTAATCACTGTATTCGTGTCACTGGTTCTTGCAAAGTGTCAGAATGTTTGCCGCAATATCGCAGGCCTGCTATTAGTCGCTCAACGCCGCTATTACTAGTATAAAAAATAAAAATAGATTCTGTAAAATATATCCCATAGTTTGTATAACATTCACGTAAACCAATCAACGCATATTGGGATTTTTTTGCCAAAAACATGTAGCAGAATACATATTGGCCTAAATTTATGAAGAAATTGGATTTTTTTTTTTTTTATTGGATATGTTTTATAAGAGAATGTGAAAAATAAATAAAAATACACACACACACACACACACACACACCCTTGCAAAAGTTTTCATTTCTTGTGTTTTGTTGCCTCACAACCT
Organism: Lithobates clamitans; assembly: GCA_037952925.1. Lineage (NCBI taxonomy): Eukaryota > Metazoa > Chordata > Amphibia > Anura > Ranidae > Lithobates > Lithobates clamitans. Next base: position 62,209 of record JBBGZY010003449.1, on the reverse strand, counting down.
GGAATTATTATGGATTGTTTGAGGATTTGCATCATTTAATTTACAGAACACACCCACAACTTTGAAGATTTTTTTTTTTTTTATTGTGAAGCAAACAACAAATAGGACAAAATAACAGAAAAAGTCAGTGTGCATAACTATTCACCCCCCTAAAGTCAATACTTTGTAGAGACACCTTTTGCGGCTATCACAGCTCCAAGTCTCTTTGGATAAGTCTCTATGAACTTGCCACATCTTACCACTGGGATTTTTGCCCATTCCTCCTTGAAAAACTGCTCCAGCTCCTTCAAGTCGGATGGTTTGCACTTGTGAACAGCAATCTTTAAGTCTGACAACAGATTTTCTATTGGATTGAGGTCTGGGCTTTGACTGGGCCATTCCAACACATTTACATGTTTCCCCTTAAACCACTCAAGTGTTGCTTTAGCAGTGTGTTTGGGGTCATTGTCCTGCTGGAAGGTGAACCTCCGTCCTAGCCTCATATCACACACAGAGTGGTACAGGTTTTGCTCCAGAATATCCCTGTATTTAGCACCATCCATCTTTCCCTCAACTCTGACCGGTTTCCCAGTCCCAACTGCTGAAAAACATCCCCACAGCATGATGCTGCCACCACCATGTTTCACAGTGGGGATGGTGTTCTTTGGGTGATGTGTTGGGTTTGCGCCAGACATAGCGTTTTCTTTGATGGCCAAAAAGTTCAATTTTAGTCTCATCAGACCAGAGCACCTTCCTCCATACATTTTGGGAGTCTCCCACATGCCTTTTCACAAACTCAAAACATGCCATTTTGTTTTTATATCTTTCTTCTGGCCACTCTGCCATAAAGCCCAACTCTATGGAGCGTACGGCCTATTGTGGTCCTATGTACAGATACTCCAGTCTCTGCTGTGGAACTCTGCAGCTCCTCCAGGGTTACCTTAGGTCTCTGTGCTCCTCTCTGATTAATGCCCTCCTTGCCCGGTCCGTGAGTCTTGGTGTGCGGCCGTCTCTTGGCAGGTTTGCTGTTGTGCCATGTTCTTTCCATTTGGTTATAATAGATTTAATGGTGCTCCTAGGGATCATCAAAGATTTGGATATTTTTTTATAACCTAACCCTGACTTGTACTTCTCAACAACATTGTCCCTTACTTGTTTGGAGAGTTCCTTGGTCTTCATGGCAGTGTTTGGTTAGTGGTGCCTCTTGCTTAGGTGTTGCAGCCTCTGGGGCCTTTCAGAAAGGTGTGTCTATGTAATGACAGATCATGTGACACTTAGATTGCACACAGGTGGACATCATTTCACTAATTATGTGACTTCTGATGGTAATTGGTTGCACCAGAGCTTTTTATGGGCTTCATAACAAAGGGGGTGAATACATACGCACATGCCAATTATGAGTTTTTTATTTGTGAAAAATAGTTTTATGTATATATTTTTCTAATTTTACTTCACCAACTTAGACTATTGTGTTCTGATCCATCACATATAATTCAGATTAAAAAAAAACCCATTGAACTAAAGGCTGTAATGTAACAAAATGGGTAAAAAGCCAAGGGGGTGAATACTTTTTCAGAGCACTATATAATATATGTGTTACATATATATATGTGTGTGTGTATATTATTATTAATATATATATATATATATATATATATATATATATATATATATATATATATATATATATATATATATATATATATATATTAATAATAATATACATATATATATATATATTATTTTTTTTTTTTTTTTCTTTCTTCTTTCACCTCAAAAAAATAAAATAAACCAAAATAAACTCTTACTCCAGTTGTTTGTGGGGATACCGTATATGTTTGTTTTTTTTATTGTATCCCCTAGTCAGGCCAAAAAACAACAGTGCAGATCTGCCCTATAAATCCCCGCTAAGGGCTTGTTTATACTTTTTTTTTTCAAAATGTGGCATTGGACACGCTTTTTTAACCACTTGAAGACCAGGCTTTTTTTTTTTCTGACTTTTTGTTTACAAGTAAAAATCTGTATTTTCTGTCAGAAAATTACTTGGAACATTATATATAATTATTGTTCCAAGTAATTTTCTGACAGAAAATACAGATTTTTACTTGTAAACAAAAAGTTAGAAAAAAATGAGGTTAAAAACTTTTGATTGATTTATTTATTTTTTTTGTGGTGGGTCGGGCTAACTGAAAGTTATATACTGTTAAAAAAAACAAAAAAAAACTTAACCATTTGGGTCCAGTTTTCCGTTAACCAAAGGACCTCTGGAAGATTTACCCCCCTTCATGACATATATTTATTTATTAATAATAATATTATTCTCATCCTACCTAATACTCACTTTTGTTGACATTAACCTAGATCAAGCCCTGATCCTTCTTATTTATCTTAAAGTGGAGTTCCACCCAAAAGTGGAACTTCCACTCATAAGATTCCTCCCCCCCTCCGGTGTCACAGTTAGCACCTTTCAGGGGAGAGGGGGGTACAGATACCTGTATATTACAGGTATCTGTACCCACTTCCGGCGTATATAGCCGCAGAATCTGCGGGTATTTACGCCACTTCCTGCACCCTCCCCGCTGCCTGCTGGGAAACACACGGCTCCCAGAGGCAGCAGGGACCATTGGTATTGCGCTGCGCGACTCGCGCATACGCAGTAGGGAACCGGGAAGTGAAGCCGCACGGCTTTACTTCCTGATTCCCTTACCGAAGATGGAGGCGGCAGCACCCGAGGATGGAGAGACGCTTCGGCCTCGGGTGCCGACATCGTGGGCGCCCTGGACAGGTAAGTGTCCATGTTTTAAAAGTCAGCAGCTGCAGTATTTGTAGCTGCTGACTTTTAAAAAAAATTTTCTCGTTGTTGCTCCGCTTTAATTTATTTTATTATTTTTTCTATTTTTACATACAAACTTTTTGTTTGCCAACACCTCTGGCTAGGAGAAAAATTTACATTGTATCTTTCCTGTATCCAGAAGAGAAGCCGAGTACCAGGAGTAGGTTTTACTGATTGATCGTTGCGCCAATCACAGGCTTTCACGGTTATCATGTGATCGGGAGCTGGGACTCCTGATTGTTGGTAAGAGACGAGGAGTTGCCAATGACAGCCTGTTCTCTGTGCTGGGTGGATGCTATGGAGCGTGCTTCCAAGCACAAATGCTGACGCACATGTGGAACCTATAAAGACTCCCTTCCCCGACACCGCATACATCTGTTCTGCCATCAGCAATAGGTTAAGGAGTCACTCTAGGGAAACAGCGCTGTTCAGTACAGATACACTGCCGATTATGCCTGAGGCTGCATTTATACCTGCAGCGCCCAGGATCGAGCTTTTATGTGTGTGTGCTTTGGAAATGGGTTACAAATGCACGTCGTGCTTGCAGTGCCGTTAATTGGTCATCTCACACAAGTGCTGTTAGCAGATGCACAACACTTTGCACCTAAAAAAAAAAGGTTCTGGAGCTCCTTTGGTGCATTTGTCCTGCATAGGACAACACATTGAAGTGAATGGAGCTGCCCTATGTGTGTCATGCATGGGAACGTGTGTTCCTGCTAATGCTAGGTGTAAATAAAGTTCAATTCCAGCCTTACCACCAGCCCCCCCCCCCTTACACACACACATACACACACATATACACACACACACACACACATATATATATATATATATATACACATACACACATATACTATACACATATACATACACAGACATATACACACACATATACACACACACATATATACATACATACATGCATATATATATACACACGTAGCAAGTTTTCTTCTCTATTCCCATCAAACTTTGCATCTGCACAGCCTTTTAGAGCGACTGCAGCTATCTTGAGCCCACCTTCGCTTTCTGTCTAAACATTATCATTTCTCATCGGTCACCTCTCGTCTTAGATCTGTACTGTCATTGGCCTGCTTTTTTTTTTTTTTTTTTTTTTTTCAGCGGTTGGCTTTTTCTGTCATCAGTAATTTTCTTCCCAACTTCATTATATGAAAAAACAAATCTTCAGCATCCCTTTAAACGTGCATGCTCCTTGGGTGGTCTAGACTTTGGCTGTGCAATTATAAGAGAGATTTGTTTTCACTTCTTGTTTAGGTGACACTTTCTCTGAGTTGGGAGGTGAAGGGGGGGAAAGTAAATGCTAATTTTCAACTTCTTGTAGGTACTTGGCTTTTGTATTATTACTGATGTTTTCCACCTCTGTTTATTGCAGCAACCTTCTGGAAACATGGATGACAGCGGATTCTTCTCTATTCAGGTAAGCTCAACCTATCAACAGAAAACATGACATGCAAGTTACCTGCTGTGGTTGGAGGCTTCTGGTATATGAACATGCAATTGGACTTTTCTATAGTAAATGACATCCAAGCAGTGAGTCTGAGCAATGTCAGTGAACGAAAGGTGTGCTTTTTAATCAGGTTTGGAAATTTAGAGTGTAAACAAATGTAGACACTGGATGTTTTCCACAGCTGGTGTGTAACTGAAATACACAGGAAATGTGTAGTACGCTTTGTCAATTTACCCCACTATTAAGCCTCCCCCTACTTGCCGGCAATTCCTGGCTGTCAAAATGACAGCCAGAAGATGATCTATAAATAAATTAGGTATCGCTGTCCTAAAAAAAAAAAAGGATCATGTAACACACGGATTAACCACATCCATACTGGGCCTATTCTGGCGCTCCTCTCCTACATGTAAAAAAAAATCATCATTTTTTTGCTAGAAAATTACTCAGAACCCCCAACCATTATCTGTTTTTTTTTTTTTTTTTTTAGCACCCTAGGGCAGTGATGGCGAACCTTGGCACCGCAGATGATTTGGAACTAAATTTCCCATGATGCTCATGCACTCTGCAGTGTAGTTGAGCATCATGGGAAATGTAGTTCCAAAACATCTGGGGTGCCAAGGTTCACCATCACTGCCCTAGAGAATAAAATGGCAGTCATTTAAAACTTTTTATGTCGCACGGTATTTGTGCAACAATTTTTCAAACGTGTTTTTTTTTTTTTTTTTTTTTTTTTTTTGGGAAAATTTCACGAATTATTAAAAAGAACAAAACTGTAAAGTTAGCACAATTTTTTTAAGTATAATGTGAAAGCTGATGTTACGTTGAGTAAATGGATACCCAGCATGTCACGCTTTAAAATTGCGCACACTCATGGAATGGGAGACGCTTTAAATTTTTTTTTTACAGGTTACTAGTTTAGAGTTACAGAGGAAAAAAGGAAAGACCCCCCCCCCCCCGCTTAGTGGAATTTTAAAGGCAGCAACACCACTAACATAGAATAAATGATGTTTATTAATGATCTAAAATGAGATCATTTCGCACATGAGATGATCAGTTAAAAAGCATAACAAAACAAACAAAACACAACATAGCGTAAATATGTAACAAGTACACAAATATAATTGAAATGTAGTATTCTCCAAGCTCCGATGGGATTCCAGGACCCGACGCATTTCTGGTTATAAACCCTTCGTCAGGGGTATTGGACAGGAAAATATGTAATCATATGTTTGTCTATTGAAGAAAAAATATTAAAAAAAAGCCAAAAAGAGCATCCTAGCAATGTGACAAGGATGGTGGCAAAAATATGGAATATGGACACAGTTTTACCAACAGGACACCTACCAGAAGATTAAGTAAGAAGTTGGTACAGTATATACTGCGCTATGCAGGCAGGATTAACAGCAGAACACTACGGAGGACAGCGCTAACTGGAGGCCCCCCGACACTACCCCTCCCAAAATCAAAAGGCGGAGTATCTTACGAGAGCCCTCCACGTGATAATTGGTTATATATCAGGACGATATGCAGATTGACAACGGGGTGGTTGGATAAGCTGCATGAGAGAAAGTAAGGGAATTGGTTGGTTCTTTTTTTTTTTTTTGTTTTTTTTTTTTTTTGCATGCGTTTCGCATATAGACTTTGTAGAATTAATTTCCGAGCAAAGAGTTGGAGATCTTTTGTGATCTCAAATGTATCAGCATTTGAGTCAGGACAAAAAGTTTTTCCTTTGCTTAGAACGGAGTTCCCACTGTTCAAATTTTTTTTTTTTTTTTTAGGATGCATATCCTTCTTTTTTTTATTATTTTTTTTTTTTTTTAGAATGTTTATTTAGATAACTCTTTTTTTTTTTTTTTTTGTTAATTAATCCACGCTTGATTGCCGATTTCAAATAGGAATATAACTTATACTCCTGTTTAATAGCAGTTTCCATAGTGCTTGTGGGCATGTGAAGCCCACAAGCACTATCTTCCGGGCTCCGGTGCACAATATCGAGGCTGGCTAACCGCTCGATAATAGCGGTGTGAGGACTCGCCGCGCTCCCAGCGGCTGATTGTTTTCAATCCATGCACAAACTATCCAGGCTCGTGTGAGTGTATCTGCTGAAGAATTGTCATTCTGAGTATTTGCTTTATTTGTGCCATGATGTTTATCTTTGATTTATTGCATGTCACCCCCTGCATCTAATGCCGCGTACACACGAGCGGACTTTACGGCAGACTTTGCCCGGCGGACGGGATTTCGTCGGACAATTCGATGTGTGTGGGCTCCAGCGGACTTTGTTTTCTCAAAAGTTGGACGGACTTAGATTTGAAACATGTTTCAAATCTATCCAACGGACTCGAGTCCGGTCGAAAAGTCAGCTCGTCTGTATGCTAGTTCAACGGACAAAAAGCCACACTAGGGCAGCTATTGGCTACTGGCTATGGACTTCCCTGTTTTAGTCCAGTCGTACGTCATCACGTACGAATTTGACGGACTTTGGTGGATTGTGTGTAGGTAAGTCCGTTCATTCGGAAAGTCCGTCTAAATGTCCGCCGGGCAAAGTCTGCCGTAAACTCCGCTCGTGCGTACGCGGCATTAGATCGGCAATCGAAGCAATTTTTCAGAACACCAAACCATTTTACAAACGAAGCCTTTTTTAAATGGACCTATTTATACACACTTTTTTTTTTGGCATTGTATCGGACTCTATGAACTGAGTAGCCATATAGGTTCATTCAATTAATTGTGTATTTGCAGGTGGGGATTTGTGTATATCCTACTGGTGGAACTTATGATGGTGTTTGTGAGACTACATGATTGCTAATTTTTGGCCATATTATATACATCATTTTGTTTTTGTCTATATTTTTTTCACCATGAGGAATATTTATTAATTAAGTAATCACACGGGATTTTAGCACTGATTGAAAGGTTAATTATAGCGCAACATTTTTTCACTTAATATTTACTTATAGGTGCCTGAACACTTTTATGCTTGCAGCTTAAATTATTTGGTTTTCTTTCAATCATAATTCATCACTATCCATTTCAGCGCTTTTAGTAATTTTGTTTTGCATATTTTTAGCACACATCACTGTATTGGTGTCACTGGTCCCCAAAAAGTGTCGGTGTCCGATTTTGTTGCATCGCAAGTCCCGCTATAAGTTGCTGATTGCTGCCATTACTAGTAATAAATGAAAAAAAATATCACATAGATTGTAGACACTATAACTTTCGCGCAAACCAATCAATATATGCTTAATGGGATTTTTTTTTTTTTTTTTACCAAAAATGTGTAGCAGAATAAAAAAAATAAAAAAAAAAAACAATTTGTGGATATGTTCTATAGCAGAAAGTAAAAAAAATTTTTTTGTTTTTTTTTCAAAATTGTCAGGGGTGTTTTTTTTTTTTTTTTGTGTTTTGTGTTTTTTATTACGGCGCAAAAAATATAAAACCACAGTGCTGATCAAATATCACCAAAAGAAAGCTCTATTTGTGGGGAATAAAAGGACATAAATGTTTATTTATTAGGGGTACAGCGTCACATGACTGCGCGATTGTCAGTTAAATTAACGCAGTGCCGTATTGCAAAAAATGGCCTGGTCAGGAATGGGGGTAAATCTTCCCAGTTACTACCCCTTTAATCCATGCTATGGAGAGGGAGAGGTGTTTGGTAGTCCTGTCTTAGGCCTCATACACACGATCGGACTTCAAACAAACTTTTCCTTGGATTTCTGTCCAAAGGGCGTTGGCCGTGAACTTGGTATGCATACACACGGCAGGACTTTTTCAGCCAACTTTCACCAAATCACGTGGTTTTTCAGCTCTTTACCGCCACCCTTTGGTCAACTTCTGTATTGTTTGTCTGATCTTTTGCTTTGGTTCTGAGCATGCATATTTGTACTTTGGACTAATGTCTTATGGTCTTGTGTGCACACCATAGGACTTTTGTTGCCAGAAGGTTTGTCTGTTCGCACGGCCAACATTTGTGCGATGAAAACCGAAAAAGTTTGTCCGATGGAGCGTACACACGGTCGGATTTTGCCTTAACCATTTAAGGACTAGCCTCATTTTGGATTTTAGGTATTTACAGGTTTAAAACAGTTTTTTTTTTTTTTTTGCTAGAAAATTACTTAGAACCTTATATAGTTTTTTTTTTTCTAACGCCCTAGAGAATAAAATGGCGGTTATTGTAATACTTTTTTTCGCACCATATTTGCGCAGCAGTCTTATAAGCGCACTTTTTAAAAAAAAATTTTTTTGCATAAAAATATTAGACAACAGTAAAGTTAGCCCAATTTTTTTTTTTTATATTGTGAAAGATAATGTTACGCCAAGTAAATTGGTACCCAACATGTCACGCTTCAAAATTGCGCCGGCTCGTGGAATGGCGTCAAACTTTTACCCTTTAAAAAATCTCCATAGGCGACGTTTAAAAAATTCTACAGGTTGCATGTTTTGCGTTACAGAGGAGGTCTAGGGCGAGAATGATTACTCTCGCTCTACCAGTTGCGGCGATACCTGTGTGGTTTGACCACCGTTTCCATACGCGGGCAGGCACGTATGCGTTCGCTACTGCGCGCGAGCTCGTCAGGACAGGGCGCTTTAAAAAAATTTTTTTTTTCTTATTTATTTTAATTTTATTTTATTTAATTTTTCACTGTTTTAAAAAAAAAAAAAATTGGATCACTTTTATTCCTATTACAAGGAATGTAAACATCCCTTGTAGTAGAAAAAAGCATGACGGGTCCTCTTAAATATGAGATCTGGGGTCAAAAAGACCTCAGATCTCATATTTGGAATTAAATACAATTAAAAAAAAAAAAAATGTCATTTGAAAAAAATGACATTGAAAAAATGTGCCTTTTAAGAGGCATGGGCGGAAGTGACGTCGCTTCCACCCTGCAGTGTCATGGAGATGAGTGGGTGCCATTTTCCCCTCACTCGTCTCCATGCACAGCCACTGACAGGACGCGAACGCCTCCGCCGCTACCGACGGCTCCGGTAAGCGGCGGAGGGCACTGGATCGCGGGGGGAGGGGCCCTCTCCCGCCACCGATTTAAAGTGATCTCGCGGCAGGGACCACTTTTATCTTGTAGCCGACCGCCGGCCGAAAACGGTGATACCGGGGTTATGGCAGATAGCTGCTGACATAACAACGATATCCGTCCTCAAAGTTAGGACGTACATCGACACGCGGCGGTCGGCAAGTGGTTAAAACAGGTAATTTGCATGTTTGTTGTCAAAAAGTCCGATCATGTGTATGAGGCTTTAGGATGACAACGCTCCTGCCATGGATACATTGCAGGGACAGAAAACATTACTGGCAAGATCAATAAAGGGTAAAAAAAATAAAATAAAATAAGCCTGACAAAACTAAAGCAGCCACCACGTTTCTGTTCCGTGTTCTGTGTTCCGTTTTTCTTTTTAAATAAAAAAAAAAAAGGAAGGTTGACGATGACTGTGTGCGTCAGGGACATTGTAAAGAACATACCGTTGTATCATTCTGCTACAAGCGTGCAATGGATGCACAGTCTGTATTATCTGCGTCAGACAATGTAATACATTTACAGAACTCTCACTGCTTGCTGCTTCTTTGTTTTTGTTGTTTTTTTTTTGTTACAGGTTATAAGCGACGCTCTGAGAGTGTGGGGCTTAGAATTAATCCTGTTCAACAGTCCAGAATATCAGATCCTCGGCATCGATCCAATGTAAGATGGTTTTTTTACAGCCCTAGAAATGGTCGTACGACATAAGTAAGATCAGCGTTGTTCCGTTTTTTCAGTCCTGTACGCTCCTTTTTTTTTGTTCAGCAGTACCAAGCCTTGATGAAGGGGGGAGCCTCTGAACCCCAGAAACGTGTTGGATGTTTGATACAAAAGTATGAATAAAATTGGGTCCTCCCTGCAGTAAAAAAATATGACCGGGTTTCCTAAAGCGGTGGTAGAGTCTTTAAGAAAAAAAAATAAAATAAGTTTGTACATGCAAGGCAATGTCATAATGTGCTGGTATGCACCGCATGCTAGCACATTATGAAAGGCTTGCCTTAAAATGAAGCCCTCTAGCGGCTGGCTGTCAGCGCTGCAGAGGCTTCCATCCTCACCCGATCTTCCTTCCGGGTTCAGGGCTCTGATTTTGGCTGAGCCGCGATGACGTCGCGGCCACGGCACTCCGCTCTGAAGGAACAGCACGGGTATGCTCTTCCTTCGGAGTGCATGCGCCGTGACGTCGCCGGCTGTTGCTTGCTAGAATATCTCCTAAACGAGAGAGATTCCTTTTACCTACAGGTGAGCTTTATAATAAAGCTTACCTGTAAAAAATAATATAAAAGAGTTTACTACCACTTTTTTAAAAGCGAGCTGTAACTTTTTAAATATTTTGTAAATCGCAGACATGAAATGTGAAGCAAGCATAATCCCCTCTACAATGTGTACTTGTCTCTATCCAGAGCACTAAGTGTCATTTCTGTCTGCTGCCTTATTCCTCTGCTATCTGTATGAGTCACTTCTGACAAGTCTTCCTGACACCAAGAGAAAAATGGTGACGTGAGGGGGAACTCCAGCACACAGCCTGTAATTGACAGCCTCAGCTCTGTTCCTGTGTACTGTGTGCAGTCGGGGGGGGGGGGGGTCTCCTCCCCGTCCTTCTCTTCCCCTTCCTTCTCTTCCCCTCCCCTCCATTCAACTCTCAGAGCTCTCCTCACTAAGCTCTGAAGAATGTAATTGTCAGAAACCATGAAATCAGGCCGAGACAGAAGTACAGTTAAATCACACTTTTTAATATTAAAAGTAAAAAAGAACAAACCTAGTCAAAACATAGCCAAAGTTTAGTAACCGGAATCAATAGTCAGCCAAGCCAGACGTCAGGGATCAATGTAGTGGAACAGCAAGCAGGATCTGGAGCCAGAAGGGATGTCGGCAAAGCAAGTCTTGAACAGGATCGCAGGAGATAGTCTCTGTGATGTTGACCAAGGTAAAGGCAGAGATCATCTGGACTGGGACGGCTTAAGTAGGCAGGACTGACGAGCGGGATATCATCAACAGCTGAGTAACTGTGGAGAGAGATAGGAGCTGGCAATTAGCTGACAGCTCAGAGAAGGAAGGGCTGAGCCCAGCCCTAACAGTAATATCAGCCCCCCCCCCCCTTTTTTTTTTTTCCTGACATCTCAAACAAGCTTTTGTAAATTCTGGACTTTGGATGGATGTAGAGCTAATCAGAATTATTTGGAGATTATTAATTTTAAATGTTTTATATAATTCTAGCAGCACTATGCAGAGAATATTGATTCACTCCCTGCCACAGGGGATTATCCAATATATTATTATGTCACACTTACACCCAGTTTGGATGGTTTTGGATGGAAACTGGTTTAATTTTACACCGTGGGTTTTTATTTATTTATTTTTTGGGGATGAGCATATAGTATTTTTGTTTTTAGTTTTGCAGGGCTCCTTGCATCTGTAGACTGATTTTTATTATTATTATTTTATTTCATTCCTAGAAACGAACGAGCTTTTATTTGCAATTATAAAGAACACTGGTTTACTGTACGAAAATTAGGCAAACAGGTAGGTTTTCATCTAATTTTATTGACGTTATTAAGTTGTAAAGCTGGTCTTGCAATAAAATGCAAGGTCTACTTACTAAATATCACCTTCCCCTAATTTACAATTGCTGCATTATACCGGGGATGGGGGGGGGGGGGGGGGAGATTATTAGAAAATATATTACTTTTACCTCTTTTTGCTCATTTGATGACCAATTCATGAGCTGCAGGCTGCAAAGTGGAGCCCTATGGAGTTCTCTCCCATGGAGTCACAGATGGCTGGGCTCACTTACTTGCATATATACTGGCTGTAAATGAAGGATGCTTTCAGAAATAGAAGTGTTTTTACCATTAAACAACATGGAAAGAAATTGGAGAGAAAGAAAAATCCAAATCAAATCAATATTTGGTGTAACCACATTTTTGCCGCATCAATTCTTCTAGGTACACTTGCACACAGTTTTTGAAGGAACTCGGCAGGTAAAAGCAAAAGATCATTTTTTTTTTTTTTTATATCTTTTGCTTTTAAAGGTAAAGAAGAGATTTTGTGTCTTTTTTTTTTTTTAGACACCAGATCTCTCCATAAAGAGGACCTGTCATCCCTATTTCTATTACAAGGGCTGTTTACATTCCTTGTAATAGGAATAAAAGTGCTGAAAATAAATAAGGGGACAGTATAAAAAAATAAAATACATAAGTAAAAAAAAGAAGTAAACGGCCTCCATCTCCTCCGTGCTCCCGTGCAGAAGCCAACGCGTTTCTAAGTCACACACACATATGTAAATGGTGTTCGCACCACACACATGAGGTATCGCTGCAAATGTTAGAGCGAGAGCAATAATTCTAGCGCTAGACCTCCTCTGTAACGCTAAACTGGTAAACTGGGGTGTTCCTTCCGGCTCACCTGCCCTCTGCAATGCATTATAGTGCATGTGCTTCCACTTTTGAGGCTCCCAAAATTTAGAGTTACAGATACCCGGGGTGCCTTGATCAGGCTTTGTAGCTTACGCATGTATTTGCAAATGTGAGCAAACGAAACCCCCGTTTTTAAGGCATATTGTTAGACAGGATAATTCAGATGGTTAGCAGGCTGGTCGGTAAGTTGAGCTGGGAATTTCTTTGTTCTTGTTTTGCATATATAGTGTGGTATTATTTTTTTTTTATTTTTTTTATTATTATTTTTAATTCATTAAAGTATATTTTTTTCAAACAAATTTACGTTTGAAAAAACCGCTGCGCAAACACTGTGTGACATAAAAAAATTGCAATGAACACCATTTTATTCCCTATGGTCTCTGCTTAAAAATAAACCTCTATAATATTTGGGGCGTTTCCATACCGTACATATAACATGCACAATTTTAGGAGGGACGTTTCAGGATAAAAAAAAAAAAAAACTTACATTTTGAATAAAGAACACTGAAGCAAAATAAAGGTCAGTGCCCATCAATGCAGCCTGATCAGTGCTCACCAATGCAGCTTTACCATTGCCCATCAATGCAGCCTGATCAGTGTCCATCTGCAGCTTCATTATTGCAGCCTGATCAGTGCCCATCTGCAGCCTCATTTATTGCAGCCTGATCAGTGCCCATCTGCAGCCTCATTTATTGCAGCCTGATCAGTGCCCATCTGCAGCCTCATTTATTGCAGCCTGATCAGTGCCCATCTGCAGCCTCACTATTGCAACCTGATCAGTGCCCATCTGCAGCTTCATTATTGCCGCCTGATCAGTGCCCATCTGCAGCCTCATTAGTGCAGCCTGATCAGTGCCCATCTGCAGCCTCATTAGTGCAGCCTGATCAGTGCCCATCTGCAGCCTCTCTATTGCAGCCTGATCAGTGCCCGTCTGCAGCTTCATTATGGCAGCCTGATCAGTGCCCGTCTGCAGCTTCATTATTGCAGCCTGATCAGTGCCCGTCTGCAGCTTCATTATTGCAGCTTGATCAGTGCCCATCTGCAGCCTCATTAGTGCAGCCTGATCAGTGCCCGTCTGCAGCTTCATTATTGCAGCCTGATCAGTGCCCGTCTGCAGCTTCATTATTGCAGCCTGATCAGTGCCCGTCTGCAGCTTCATTATTGCAGCCTGATCAGTGCCCGTCTGCAGCTTCATTATTGCAGCCTGATCAGTGCCCGTCTGCAGCTTCATTATTGCAGCCTGATCAGTGCCCGTCTGCAGCTTCATTATTGCAGCTTGATCAGTGCCCGTCTGCAGCTTCATTATTGCAGCCTGATCAGTGCCCGTCTGCAGCTTCATTATTGCAGCTTGATCAGTGCCCATCTGCAGCCTCATTAGTGCAGCCTGATCAGTGCCCATCTGCAGCCTCATTAGTGCAGCCTGATCAGTGCCCATCTGCAGCCTCTCTATTGCAGCCTGATCAGTGCCCATCTACAGCTTCATTTTTGCAGCCTGATCAGTGCCCATCTGCAGCCTCACTATTGCAGCCTGATCAGTGCCCATCTGCAGCCTCACTATTGCAGCCTGATCAGTGCCCATCTGCAGCCTCACTATTGCAGCCTGATCAGTGCCCATCTGCAGCCTTGCCCTTGCACGGAGATTAGAGACGCCAAATTACACAGAGCGGGGGATCACCCGTTTACTCGGCGGTCTCTGTAATACAAAGTTCCGCCTCCTGGACTGGCTCCTATGATAGACAGAATAGTGGTCCAATGCCCGGACATGTGACTTCTATCATAGGAGGCGGGACTTCGTATTGCAGAGGTTGCCAAGTAAACAGGAGATCCCTGTTCTGTGTAATCTGGCGGCGCTCGTGGCCACCCCCCCCTCCCCCTTCCCCTCCGAGGCAGCCCAATGAAGGTATCGACGTATAACACGCACACATGAACTTGACTTTCAGGGGAGGGAAAAAATGCGTGTTATACGCTGATTAAATACAGTTATTTTTTAGCAAAAAATACTGATTTAAACGCGTTAAAAAAAAGTGCCAGAAAAGGCCTGGTCTTCAATTGGTTAATTTTTTTATTTATTTTTTGTAACCCTTGCAGTTTGGGGGAGGAGAAGGAACCCCACTGCAAGGGTAGATTTAATTTTATTTTTAAAAATTTTTTATGTTTCCTGGAGTTCAGCTTTAAAGCAGTGCAGTGTGGTTCAGCTATACCATTGTGTTTTTTAAATGAGTCCATAAAGTATCTCAAATCTTGGGAGAGGATACTCTAGTACAGTGTATCTTCTAACCAGATCCTTTTACTTTCTTGGATCCCAGTTGAAGTATTTTTATATCACCGACACCTAGAAGTCAGGGGTGAGGTGAGTATATTTTCTAACCCTTTTCCACCTTTTTTTTTTTTTCTATAGGTATAATGCAGCGATTTCAGATGAGATGAGGGTGTGTTATGTAATAAGCGAGCCATGCATTTTATTGCAAAGTGTTTTTTATTATATATATATATATATATATATATATATATATATATATATATAACATTTATTATGCTTTTTTAAATACTGTAAAAAAAAAACTATTTAAAATGGGCCATTTACTACAAAAATGTATATGCATTAAAGGAAACTTGTCCTCTTCAGCACAGACTTCCTTTTAAAGTGGCTTTGAGCAGCGTATTATACTAAAAAAAAGAAAAAAGAAAAAAAAAAAAAGAAAAAAGCATCATACCTTCCAATGTACCTTCCACACTTTTTCTTACAGGAGCTGTGACGGGCTGAGTACAAAATTTCAGCTTGCGATTTTATCTAACAGTGAGTGTCATTATAATGTCAGGAGTGAATAGGGAGAACTCAGAAGCCCTATTTTTTTTTTTTTTTTTTAAAGCACAGCAGTAGACTGTGCCTTTGATGAACTGCAGATGAACTCAGAATAAACATGCTGCATGTAATCTGAAGCTAAAGCAGCTCACTGCTGTCATGTGCGTGACTTGCTTAACTCCCTCCCTCCCATCCTCCCATAGTATTATTGCAGGCTCTGCCTTCTCCCCATACTGATGCGTTACATTGCATCATGTGTGGCCAACTGTAGACAAGTGTGGGTAGCTGTGTCAGCTATAATTAAAAATGTGATTTTTTTTTTTTTTTATCTGGCCTAAACAACTTTTTGTTGTTTTGGCTTGGGTGACTTTTTCATATGTTTTTGACCCTTTCGAAAGCCTGCACTTGGGCAGACACATGTAAATAAACACACATTAACCACTTCCCACTAAGGCCAATTCTGGCATTCCTCTCCTACATGTAAAAATCATCATTTTTTTTCTTTTTTGCTAGAAAAATACACACAACCCCATTAAACATCATACGTATGTTTTTTAGCAGAGATCCTGGAGAATAAAGTGGTGCTCATTGCAATTTATGTCACATGGTATTTGTGCAGCAATTTTTGAAATACTATTTTTTTGCACTTTAATGAATTTTATTGCAAAAAAAAAAAAACCCCCCACAATACATAACCCAAATTTTTGGTAAAATATAAAGGATAATGTTATGCTGAGTAAATGGATACTTTAACGTGTCACGCTTTAAAACTGCGCACACTCGTGGACTAGCACCAAACTTCAGTACTTGCAAATCTCCATAGGCTACGCTTTAAATTTTTTTTTTACAGGTTACCAGTTTAGAGTTACAGATGTAGTCTAGCGCTAAAATTATTGCTCTCGATCTAACGTTTGTGGCGACACCTCACATGTGTGGTGCGAATGCCGCTTACATATGTGGGCAAAACCTCTGAACGATTTCCTTCTGCGTGCGAGTACAAGGGGACAGGGGCACTTTTAAAAAAATGTTTTATTATTTATTTATTTTTACACTGTCCCATTTTTCTTTTTTTTTTTCTTTTTTTAGATATATATATATATATATATATATATATATACCACTGTTATTCCTATAACAAGAAATGACAGGTCCTCTTTATGGAGACATATGAGGTCAATAAGACCCCAGATATCTATCCTAGAAAGAATCGGCTCAAAAAAAACGTGGATCTCTGCTTTTCAGGGGGAAAAAAACTGTCATTGTTTACATCTGCCAGAGCCGGAAGTGACATCCTGACGTTGCGTCGTGCCTCCCGCGGTCATAGAGCTGGCAGGGGACCATCTGGTCAACTCTGTGGTAGACCACGGATGGATCAGATTTCTGGCTTCCTGCTCGCACGGGAGAGCAGCGGGAATGGAGGGGGGGGGTGGGGACGTCCCCTTCTGCTGCATGTAAAAGCAATCCAGCGGCAAAACAGCTGCTAGGATGGCTTTTACAAGTGAGGTAATCGCTGGCTAAAAAACAAAGATATCTGGATGATGCCTGTAGCTGCACCCATCCATCCAGATATCTCCACTTCATGACAAAGGATGTCATATGTCATCCTACAGGCGGGACGTGATTAATGAAGTTATTATTTTGATGACTAAAGTAAAGAAATACAGTGTCATCAGTTCTCCTGCTTATGTTCTTACCTATTTGTGTTACCTTTTTTTTTTTCCTTTCATTTTCCGCAGTGGTTTAACTTGAATTCCTTGTTAACGGGTCCAGAACTCATATCAGACACTTACCTTGCACTATTCTTGGCTCAGCTCCAACAAGAAGGTAAATCTCTCTGCATTTAAAGTAGAGCTATAACTTCCCATTAAAAAAAAAAACGCATCCGCTCAGGGGAACCACCCTCCCTGACAGCGAATAAACAATAGTGTACCAAAGGCCAAAGTACCAGGGGTGGTATCTCTATGGTGGACTAAAGGCCAAGGCACCAGGGGTGGTATCTCTATGGTGTACTAAAGGCCAAGGAACTAGGGGTGGTATCTCTATGGTGGACTAAAGGCCAAGGAACTAGGGGTGGTATCTCTATGGTGTACTAAAGGCCAAGGAACTAGGGGTGGTATCTCTATGGTGGACTAAAGGCCAAGGAACTAGGGGTGGTATCTCTATGGTGGACTAAAGGCCAAGGTACCAGGGGTGGTATCTCTATGGTGTACTAAAGGCCAAGGCACCAGGGGTGGTATCTCTATGGTGCACTAAAGACCAAGGTACCAGGGGTGGCATCTCTATGGTGCACTAAAGGCCAAGGCACCAGGGTGGTATCTCTATGGTGCACTAAAGGCCAAGGTACCAGGGGTGGCATCTCTATGGTGCACTAAAGGCCAAGGCACCAGGGTGGTATCTCTATGGTGGACTAAAGGCCAAGGTACCAGGGGTGGTATCTCTATGGTGTACTAAAGGCCAAGGCACCAGGGGTGGTATCTCTATGGTGCACTAAAGACCAAGGTACCAGGGGTGGCATCTCTATGGTGCACTAAAGGCCAAGGCACCAGGGTGGTATCTCTATGGTGCACTAAAGGCCAAGGTACCAGGGGTGGTTTTTCTTGGTGTACCAAAGGCCAAGGCACCAGGGGTGGTATCTCCTATGGTGTACTAAAGGACAAGGCATATATATAAAATATTCCAAAGGAAAACTGGCCCAAAATTGTAAAAAATCATCTTTTTTTTTTCTTTTTAATTTAGCTGTATATTTCTTGTTACTACCATAACCTTCCACCAAAGCATAACCCAAAATAAATTCTCCTGCTCCTGACGATCGCAGCGATACCACATATGTGTATGGCATTTGTTGTTTGTACCTATAGTACAGCCCAGAAGCATTAGTGCGCGTTTTACTTTATTTTTTTTGTCCTACCTAAAACACACCGACCCTAACTGATACTGATTAACCACTTGCCGACCGCGCTATAGCCGAATGACTGCTACAGCGCGGGTGGCTGGTTCTGGGAGGCCATCATATGACGGCCTCCCGTGATTGCGCCCGATGCAGGACGCGGTGGCGTGTGCTCTGTGATCAGTGTCCTCCAGACACTGCTAATCACAGATCGAGGGAAAGAGCAAATCGGCGGCTCTTTACCACATGATCAGCTGTTTCCAATCGGATGTCAACAGAAGCCAGTTATCGCCACTTCTCTCCTCATGCTGACAGCATGAGGAGAGAAGAAAAGAGCCAAAAACCGGCTTTTCTAAAAGGGACATTGGCACTGATAATCAGGATATCTGCTTGTCAGTGTCCTGATTATCAGTGCTGCCAATCTGTGCCCATCAGTTCCTCCCCATCAATGCAGCATATCGGTGCAGCCTCATCAGTGCATATTAGTGAAGGAGAAAAATTACCTGTTTGCAAAATGTTATAACAAACTATTAAAAAAAAAAAAAAAAAAAAAGTTTTCAGTGTTTGTTTCATTTAGCAAAAAATTAAATGCCACCAAAAGAAAGCTCTTTTGTTGCATGAATTGTGATGAATTGTCATTCAAAGTGCTGAAAGCTGAAAATGTACCTGGGCAGGAAAGGGGGGGGGGGGAGGGGGGGTATAAGTAGGCAAGTGGTTAAACAAAAAACAAAAATCCTGCCTAAAATACTGACCCTTACCTGACCTAAACACTCACTGTGGCACTGACCTAGATGAAACCATGATCTAGGTATTTTTTTATTTTTTTTTTTCATTTTTTTCTTTTATTACAAACAGTTTTTTTTCTGTCTGCAAGAAAAGAGAAAGATGCATTGTATCTTTCCTCTCCATTCACAGAGAGAGAGAAAAAAAGGGGCGGGCTTCACAGTGAATGATCACTGTGGTAGCCAATCGGAGACTACCACAGCGATCAGGTGACCCGGAATCAGGAAATCCAGGTCCTGATCGTTAGTACAGGTCTCTGTGTTGAGAGCGCACTGTGCAGCAAGCTCCCAGCACAAAGTGGGAAAAAGGCCCACTTCCGTGAGGCCGCACTTAAGCCGACAGTAATGAGGTAATCGCCCTCCGCCAGGATTGTCGCCTGCTTGGTCTATTTCATCCTACTGGCAGCTAAAATTACTATAGCAGACTGAGAGCAGTGGGAGCCACTGGCTCAAAACTGAAACGAATTGATCAAGCTATTTAACCACTTCCCGCCCGCCCCGCCACAATTTACTGCGGACAAGCGGCAGCTGTAGACAAAACGACATACCTGTACATCTCTGCCTACTTCCAGGTTTAGAACACGTGCATGTGCGCGCCGCCCGCCTGGGTCCTGCTGGGATTGTACACAGCGGGAGCCTGTCAGCAAGTTCCAGCCAATGATTCACGGCTGTGACCTGCTAATTGGCTGTGTGCAATCACAGCCTAGAGCCCTGTGTTGGTAAACAGCACAGAGCTCTATACAGAGGGAGCGATCTTTAGTAAAAAGCAGCACACATTACACATTGTTAACCCCTTGATTGCCCCTAGATGTTAACCCCCCTTCCCAGACAGTGTCATTAGTACAGTGACTGTGTATAGTATAGTATTAGCAATGATCACTGTATTAGGCTACTTTCACACAGAGGCGTTTTTCAGGCGTTTTAGCGCTAAAAATAGCGCATGAAAACCGCCTCCCCAGTCTGAAAGGTCGAGCGCTTTCACACAAGGGCGGTGCGCTTGCAGGACATTAGGAAAAAGTCCTGCAAGCAGCAGCTTTGGGGTGGTTTGGAACTGCTCCCAAAACGCCCTGCCCATTGAAATGAATGGGCAGCGCTGCCGAAGCGCCTGCAAAGTGATTTTGCAGCGCCGCAACACGGGCGCTTTTAGCCTTTTCTTGGGCTGCTAGCAGGGGTTAAAAGCGCCCCGCTAGCGGCCGAAAAGCGCCGCTAAAATGACGGTAAAGCTTTGCTAAACCAGCGGCACTTTATCGCTGACTCCCACATCGCCCCAGTGTGAAAGTACCCTTCGTGTCACTGCCGATGTTGGCGTCAGATTGCCCCGCCGCACTATTGCAGTCCCGTTATCAATCGCTGATCATCACCATTAGTAGTATACAAAAAAAAGATCTAGTATATACAGTGAGTCCTCTACATATGAACCTTCGCGTTGCGAACTTTCAAAGATGCAAATATGTGTCAACCCAGCGGGCTGAGTGAAAAAACGACTCGCAGATCGCCGTACCGACACAAGCAATGTTGGTACAGCGATCTCTCCAGCTGTGCTATTGTGTTCTGGCAAAATATTGTTGTGTTTTTTTTTGTTTTCATTTTTTTCAAACTTTTCGGTGTATTTTAGTTTATAGTGCGAAAAAAACAAAACAACCCAGTAGTGATGAAATGCCACCAAAAGAAAGCTGTATGTGTGTAAAAAAAAATTATATCAATTTTGTTTGGGTACATTGTTGCATGTCCGCGCAATTACCAGGTAAAGTAGCGCAGTGCTGAATAGCAGAAAATGTCACGGTCATGAAGGGGGTAAGGACTTCCCGGAGCTGAAGTGGTTAAAGAGGGGTGCCCCTGTCCCTGACTCTTTTTTTTAAGTAACTTTATTGGTAAAGTTCCTGCAGTACACGGTTTGACAGTGCCATTCACCAGAATACTGTAACCCTTTTTTTATTTATTTTTTTATCCAGGCTACTCAATTTTTGTAGTAAAGGGTGACCTTCCAGACTGTGAGGCGGACCAGCTCCTGCAGATGGTTCTAGTTCAGCAGATGCAGCGACCGAGGCTCATTGGAGAGGACCTGGCTGTCCGAAACCAAAGGTAGACGTGGCAGCAGTGTTTTTGTTTTGTTTTCTGTTTTGTTTTGTTTTTTCCAGTGTTTTTGTTAGCACCATTAATTCCCAATCTGAAGTGATGGCGAGAGGCAGAATGGTTGGAGCATGGAGAAACGCCACTGTTCCATAAACTTTTGGAAGGAAGAGAGGAAAGGTACCGCACATCCACGGAGTCCTATGGTGGTAATAAGAGAGACAACTTCCGCCTGGCCATGTCTCCAACCCGTTTTGCCCCCCCCCCCCAACTTGTCTTGGGCAACTCATAAACTCCATAAATCTTCATTGCTTTTCTAAAACAAGCACAGAGTCTTTGTTGGTGAGCTGAGGTGGGCAGGAGCTGAGCGCGTGCAGCAGGAGCCGAGGAACAGATCGCTGCATAATGATTAGCAGGGCAGCAGAAAAACACAACTCCTGCCTTTTGTTAACCAGGAAAGAACCCATCTGTGCGCCCCCTGATGCTAGTTTTACTTTGGAACTAAAGTCATGGCTTGAGAATAAGCTCTACCCAAGAATTTAGACTTGGCTCTTTGAAGCTAAATTTTACATATCTGCTGGTGCTTGGTTTGAGTGACTCGGTAATAATGGTGTCATTGGACTGGTGGATGTGGATAAGCAGGACTTAGTTAAAGAGTTGAATAAAGTAGAACAATAGATTGATAAAGGGAAGGTTATTTTTTTATTTTTATTTTTTTGCCATCTCTGTCCCTTTTGGAGAGATTTCCCTTCACTTCCTGTCCCATAGCCAAACAGGAAGTGGGAGGAAATACCTCCAAAGTGAGGGAATCCTGGGGTGTCACCAGAACTAATGTCCCCAAGATTTCACCTCCTAATACTTTTCTGGGGACAACTCAAAAATTTGGGATTTTCACTCTCTATGATAACAGTAAACTGGAAAAACGGGGCACAGATAGCAATAAAAACCAAAAACAAAACAAAAAACTCTTCGAAATACAAAGTAGAGATACATAATTATTATTATAAAAAAATGTTTTTTTAAATCATCCTAACCGTGCCTGGCGCGCATCTGGCATGCTCTTTGATCGCTGTGTTCTTTTGAGCAAAAACATGGTGTGGGCTATCTAGGGGGAGGTTCTGCCAATCACAGCCTGTTTCACTTCCCTGCATCCTGTACCTATATGCTTAGAATTACAGGGAATTCAACATGTAATATACCTCCCCCATTGTGTTTTGCTGTTTAGTGGGCATGAAAGAGTAGGTAGGGAGCGGGCTGTCACGCCCACATGTGTAACTCTCTTTAGTTTTAGTCACAGGAGCTGCACAGATAAGAAAAAGGAGGAAATTAATAGCTTAGAAGGGAACTGAAACTGGAGCATGCTCAGTAGATGTGGCAACAGCTGGTTTACACAATCTCAGGCTGCAGTGGGGACACAGACAAGGAGGGAGGGGCCGTGAACAGCAGGATCAATCAGGTTTTTTTGCAGAATACAGAACAGCATGTAATACAGCATGTACTGACCGTTCTTAATGATATTGGTTTAATGACACTTTAACTTTTTAAAGAGTTAAAATCTCTAGCACTTCCTTTGGACACACAACTAAAATTGGGCTCTCTTCTTGTGCAGAGGGGTACAGCCCACAAGGAGGGGAGCATTCCATTCTGCGGTTTTGGCTTTGTGTCCATCCTGCTAGGGGTGCCCAGCCAGTTCTGTTCCGGGATGGCGGGTTGGCAAGCCCAGATCGCAGGTTGCCAACCTGCCATCCCAGAGAATCCGTGTTCTGAATGAAGCGGGCGGTAGAGGAAGCAAGCGGCTGCTGAGCAGAGCCGCATAAGCCGATGCTTCCTGTATAGTGACAGGTGGAGTGATACCAAATGTACTCCACCTGGGATAGCAACAGCCAGCAATACCTGAATGGTAGACTTAAGACCCCTTTCTCACTGGGGTGTTTTTCAGGAGCTTTAGCGCTAAAAATGGCGCCTGTAAAGTGCATGAAAAATGCCCCATCTGCAGTCCCAGTGTGAAAGCCCAAGTGCTTTCACACTCGAGCGGTGCGCTTGCAGGACATTAAAATAAAAGTCTTGCAAGCAGCATCCTTGGGACGGTTTGCGAGCGGTGTAAGCACCGCTCCTCCACCGCCCCTGCCTATTGGAATGCATGGGCAGCGCTGCCGAATCGTCCGCAAAGCAATTTGCAAGCAGCGCTACGCGGCGCTTTTAACCCTTTTTAACCTTTTCTAGGGGGTTAAAAGTGCCCCGCTCTTGCCCGAATACAGCGTTAAAGCGCCACTAAAACAAGCTGCGCTTTAGCGATACTGGCCCAGTGTGAAGGGCTCTAAAGGTAAGTTTATTATCTAAATCACAGTGTATATATGGGCATATCTGCTCTGCAGTGGTTACCGGGCTGCTTTCAAACTGATCCGCAGGTGCAGAGCGTTGCGCCTGCGGGTTACCTACACCGAGCCATAGACTTCTGTTATTACCTGCAAGTTTGGTGCGCTTTCAGAAAGTGCACCATACCTACAGGATATAATAGGATTGTATGGAAAAGTGCAGCTAACCCACAGGAAAGCCGCAGTTGCAGTACGCTGCACCCGTAGTACGCGTAAACCGCAGCGAATCGGTGTAAAAGCAGCCTTCGGCCGCTTTCACACGATCGGTCCGACCCAATCAGACCCTCCATTCACCTCTATGGATCAGCATATTGTGTCCATTTACACCAGTCTACCTTCAATCCAATCCGCTAAAAGAAAAAAAGGGGGGGGGGATCCGTCCCCTTCCGTCTGATCGGAGGGCCCATAGAGTAGAGCGTACTGTGTCCATTCTGAATATACGGACCTGTCAATCGCCTGCTCCGCGACCGCTTACCAAGTCGCTTAAGTGTCCATCGCTCTTCAAAGTGTTGGGCACCCCGGTGCTAGGGGGAGGGCTTATCCTGAGAGATCTGCTGTGGACCCAGAGAAAAGGATTTTTATGACAAGTAAAAACAAATTCCATTTTCAAAAACTATTTTTCTGTACAGGAAGCGTCTCATGTACTGTAAGCGGGGGGTTAGGTCCTTCTCGTTCTCAGTCTACTTATTAATATTGAGTCTTATTCTGTGACGCAGAGTTCAAAAAAGTGAGGAAGAGACCAAGTTGTACGATGCCACCACCGGGATGGATGAGGATGAAGAGAACCTACAGAAGGCCCTTGCTTTGAGCAGACAACAGATAGACATGGAAGACGAGGAAGCGGATCTCCGCAGGGCCATTCTTCTCAGCATGCAAGGTACAGCTGACAAGACTTGCAGAGAGCATTGCAGCAGGTTACTTAACACTTTCAGTATATGAGATCCGGTTATTGTGGGAAGCAATGTCCCTTCCTGTAGGAGAGGGCAGGGGGCAAAACCTGCTGCAGTAAAATCTCACCATTGGACTCCATGAGGGATGGCTGAACAAGTATTTTCAGAACGTTGTGACCTCCTTTCAGCAACGAGGCACATTTTTTTATTGTATTTTTTATAGTCTATCATTGCTGTAGTTATAGTTGTGCTACAAAGGAAATGGTTATATTTGTTTGTAGATGTCGGTCAGCCCACAAGTCTTCTCCCGTAATATTCTTTCAGGAGGACCTCGCCAGGATGTGACAGAATTGGCTTCCTCTAGCCAGCCGCAGACGTCGGAGATCTGCAAACAGGATTTGCTGACACAAGAGCAGCTTCGTCAGAGGAGACAGATGTACTTTGAAAAGTAAGACCAGAGGAAAACCATAAGTGTAGTTATTTAGGGAAAAAAGAAAGTCTGTGATTGGATGTGGGTACAGCATGACTTTCAAGCCTTAAAATTTAAAGTGATATTAAAGTTTATTTATTTTTATTTTTTTTACATAACATGTCATACTCCCCTGCTCTGTGCAATGGGAAAGACACATATAAAAGAGACAAAAGGAGCTGCGCACCCCGAAGATAGTTTTATCTAGAAAATTTTGTTCCCCAGTAGGGCTTTAAAACGGCAATGTACAACATAAAAGAGATTATTTCTTGTTGGTATAGGAGAAACTATTTATTTACAAAATGTCCAATGAAATCATTTGGTTGAATACAGTATGTACAAATAAAAAATCTGGTCCAATGACATAATTCATATTCCATAATACGGTAAAAAAAAAAAACACATTCGACACATCATTACATTACATAGTGTTGTAGAGTAAACAAGCCCCGACGCGTTTCGACCTAGATACAGTCTCTTCAGGGGGCACGTTTAGATCTAAAAAATATATAAATATACATGTATTCAGAATTATAAAATTTATCGTCATTCATCACATTAAATAGATCATGGTAGTGGATTTTATCGTTAAAAGAATGGAATGAGTGTTCTATATTCTAAGATGGTTGGAGCGATTGGAGAATGCGAGGGGTGCGCAGGCCCACCCCTACTTCCCCAGGAAAGAAGAGCCAACCCCAAGGGGCTTACAAGGAGCCACACTAGTACACGCCCCCCTGGGGGGGGGGCGAAAGAGTACACACCTGCAACAAACACCCATTGGTAGCCATTAGTTAATTGATAAATTAGTAATTAAATCATCATTGTAAATGTTTCAAGATGTATATATTGAGACTGACGGTAAATACAAATGTCGATTGTATGAATATTTCAAAGTATTGTTTGCGTCCCATAAAATTAAAAATAAATGGATAGTCAAAGTAAAATGTTAAAATGTTATAAAAGTGTGCTAATGTGAAAAGATGATTGTGATTTATGAATAGTAGTACTAAATTGTACTACAAATAATTAAATAAGGTGCAAAGAAAATGCGAAGTGTAAGTGTAAAAACCGTGCACTGTGTATAAAATGATGAGGTTTTGCACAGAGCAGCCCCGATCTTCTTTTTCTCGGGTTCCCCGCTGGCGCTCCTCCCCCTTTACCAGTGCCCCCAGTAGCAAGCCGCTTGCTATGAGGGCAATGATGCTTGCTCGCTCCCGAGCCCTGATCTATGCATCTTTAATACGCATAGGGGGTTGTTTTACTAAAACTGGAGAGTGCAAAACCTTTTTTTTTTTAAGTTTTATTGTCAAAGCAATTTATTGAACAAGCTGCAGTTAGCTGATTCGCTACCATGCACAGCTGCACCAGATCCTGAGTGCTCCAGCTTTCATAAATCTACCTCTTAGAGCAGCGCTCTGGCCCCGCCCCCACTCTCTCCTCATTAGCTTACTGGCTGTGGTTAACAGCAGTGCAAACCAATGGCTCCCGCTGTTGTGTCTCAGCCAATGATGAGAGAGACACCCGGAACAGCCAAGGCTCCCGTGCAAATTGCTGGATTTTGATGGGGCTCAGGTGAGTATTGAGGGGGCTGGCTGTAGGGGGAGCAGTGCACGTGCGCAATGATGCTAGGAATGATGGGACGTGTAGTCCTGAAGAGGGAGATCAGGTGACTTGGCATGATATTCATAGAGCACTCTCCCTGACCGGAAGTTTGGAGAAGCAGCACAGAGGAAGCCAAAGGCTGCATCAGAAAAATCATTGCAATTTAAAGGAGAAGTACAGCCAAAGCTCGTTTGGCTGTACTTCTCCTGTGGATCACAGGAGTACAGTTCATTCTGCATTCCATTGACCCGTTTTCAGTGGGCTGACATCAGAGCCAAGCCAGGCTGGGGCAAGATCTCTACAAAGTCATGATCCGCCCACATGCCTGGACCGGCACCCGGCTCAGCCTCTTGGCGAGCCGCTGAGAGCCTAAGCTGGCCACTCCTGCCCGCTCCACAGACCCGTGGTCCTTTTGAGCGAGGGAGAGGCAGAGAGCCAGTGACAGATAGTCTTTGGCCCTCTGCTCAGCGAGCACTGATCAATGGTGTTTGAGTGCTCGGTTCTCAGCCTTAGGCTCCGTTCACACTGATGCATTTTTTTTCATGCTTTTTGCAGAAACGCAGGACATTATTTTTAACATGAGTTCCTATGGAACACGTTCACATCAATGCATTTTGTTTTTTTTGTTGGAAAGGGTCAGGGACTTTTTTTCCTGCAGCATGCAGCGTTTTGCATGTAATAGATTTCAATGGACCCACATCCAAAATGCAAGCAATGTGTTTTTACTGCGATTTTATTTGTATTTTTTTCTATAAATTGACTGTATGCAGCCAGCTGCGAAGGAGCGGGTCAGGAAGCCGGCCGCCGTGTCCTTAACAACCGATGAGTCATCAGCTGTCAGCGGGGAAAAAACAAATAGTGAAAAAAAAAAAAAACGGCATGGGGTCTCACACCCAGGTCCATAGCAGACCCGAAGGTATGGATTTAGAGGGGACACCCCCACGCCAAAATAAAAAAAAATGCCCCCCCCCCCCCCCCCCCCCATAATCCATACCAGACCCTTATCTGAGCATGCAGCCCGACAGGTAAGGAAAGAAGGGGACGAGCCAGCGCGCCCACCCCCCCCTCCTGAACCGTACCAGGCCGTATGCCCTCAACATGAAGGGGGGTGCTCTTACCCAAAGCAGCTTGTCCCCATGTTGATGGGGACAAGAGCCTCTTCCTTACAACCCTGGGGCGGTGGTTGTGGGGGTCTGTGGGCAGGGGGCTTATCAGAATCTGGACGCCCCCTATAACAAGTGGGCCCCCAGATCTCGCCCCCTCCCCAATGTGAATGAGTATAGGGTACATTGTACCCCTACCCATTCACCAAAAAAAAATAAAAGTGTAGTGTTACAAAACACAAGGGAAGTGTTTTTTTTTTTTTTGACAAGTCTTTTATCAAAAATTGTGTCTTCTCCTTCTTCCTCCAGTGTTTTCTTCTTCCTTCGGCGTTTCTTCTCCCGGTGCTTTCTTCTTCGTCGTCCGCCGCTGCCTGCTAAAAAAAATAAAAAACACGCTCTTCCTCCGACGCTGGCTGGCTTCGTTGTGTCAACTCCTGCTGTCTGGCATTTCTTATATAGCCAACCTGGTGACGTCACCCGGAGAGCCCACCCCCTTGTGACGTCACACCTTCCTCTCTCCCCGACACACTGGGTGATGATGTCATCCCTGTGGGCGGGTCCACACCTGACAACGGCCGGAACCCCTCTCTGCATAAGCCAGCGTCTCCCCAGCCACCCACCTCGCGCAGTCCTCCTAGTTTTCTGGCCAGACTTTCTCTGGATTACCTGAGCTTGTAATCTGAACGGTCTGGTGACTCTTGATGGTTAGAGGATCATATGTCCCCCTTTTATTAGTTTTGTGGGCACCTCTTCTTCTTTCCTTTTTATTTATTTTTTTTGTTTTTTTTGTTTGTTCGGCAAGTGTCACTGGTTTTTAATACTGCACTATGAGTATTGGGCTGGATTTTTTGTGAGCTTTTACTTATTACTTTATTTGAATTTGCTACTTTCTTTAGTGGCTGATGCCACCATACTACCTATGGGTAAGGCTTCCTCTTTGGGCAGTCTTTTTTTCTTTTTATGGTCGCATGACCACACCAGGCTTGAGCATCACACTGCCGTAGAAACCTCCTAGAGGTGTTTGAATGGGGAAGATATGGCAAATCGTAATGGGTATGTGAGGGTCACCTCCCTCCAAAGCATTCAGCATGCAGTGCTGGGGAGCAGAAGTGCTGAGACACAGGTCAGTTAATTACAGGAGAGACACGCAATTGCATTTTGAGTATTGTATAACCTGTTTGGTTTTCACCTTTCATAAATGGCCTGTACTGTAACAGTGTTTTATTTTAGGCAGCAACAGTCGAAACCTGAACTACAAGAATCTGCAGAGAACAATACCACGGCCAACTCTGCAAACACAGACCAAGGTTTGTTTTAATATTAACCCCTTCCTGACGCTTGTACACACATATGCGGCCGCACAGAAGTGGATCTTTATCCACGATTCTGCATACAGTGGGGGAAAATAAGGATTTGATCCCCTGCAAATTTTGTAAGTTTGCCCCTTACAAAGAAATGAAGGGTCTAGCATTTTTATCATAGGTGTATTTTAAATGATAGAGACAGAATATCAACCAAAAATCCACAAAACACGATACAAATGTTATAAATTGAGTTGCAGTTCAGTTAGTAAAATAAAGTATTTAATCCCCAAGCAAAACATGACTTGGTGGAGAAACCCTTGCTGGCAAGCACAGAGGTCAGACGTTTCTTTTAGTTGGTGACCAGGTTTGCACACATCTCAGGAGGGATTTTGGTCCACTCTTCTTTTACAGATCTTCTCTAAATCCTGAAGGTTTCCTGGCTGTTGCATGGCAACTCGAAGTTTCATCTCCCTCCATAAATTTTCTATAGGATTAAGGTCTGGAGACTCCATGTCCTTAATGTGCTTCTTCTTGAGCCACTCCTTTGTTGCCTTGGCGGTATTTTCTGGGTAATTGTCATGCCATCCATGACCCATCTTCAGTGTTCTGGCTGAGGGAAGAAGGTTCTCATCCAAAATTTTCCAATACTTGGCCCCGTCCATTCACCCCTCAATGTGGCAAAGTTGGTCTGTACCTTTTTAGCAGAGAAACAGCCCCAAAAGCATCATGTTTCCACCTCAGTACTTGACTGTAGGGATGGTGTTCTTAGGGTCATAGTCAGCATTTTTCTTTTCTTTCTCCAAACACGACGAGTCTCTTCAAGAAAGCACATGTACAGTCATGCCAATGAACATCTAAATGATTCAGAGAAGGATTAGGAGAAAGTGCTGTGGTCAGATGAGACCAAAATTGAGCTCTTTTGGCATTAAATCAACTTGCCATGTTTGGAGGAAGAAAAATGCTGACTATGACCCTAAGAACACCATCCCTACAGTCAAGCATGAAGGTGGAAACATGATGCTTAAGGGCTGTTTCTCTGCTAAAGGTACAGGCCGACTTTGCCACATTGAGGGGCCAATGGACGTGGCCATGTATTGTACAATCTTGGATAAGAACCTTCTTCCCTCAGCCAGAACACTGAAAATGGGTCTTCCAGCATGACAATGACCCAAAACATACCGCCAAGGCAACAAAGATTTTTTTTCCTAGTTTTTGTCATAAAATTTTGTAAAAAAAGGCTGCCCAGGTGGGAGCTGATGAGGCTGCCCCGGTGGGAGCGCCCCGATGGGAGCTGATGAGGCTGCCCCGGTGGGAGCGCCCCGATGGGAGCTGATGAGGCTGCCCCGGTGGGAGCGCCCCGATGGGAGCTGATGAGGCTGCCCCGGTGGGAGCGCCCCGATGGGGGCTGATGAGGCTGCCCCGGTGGGAGCTGATGAGGCTGCCCCGGTGGGAGCTGATGAGGCTGCCCCGGTGGGGCACTGATGCACACTGATGAGCAGGCAGACTGACATCACTGTTGGAGCTGCACTGATAATCAGTGCCCTGATTATCTGTACAGGTCTCCCCTGTCAAGAAATGCCATTGATCGGCTCCCCTCTCCTCATACTCTGTCAACGTGAGACGAGGAGAGCCGATAACTGGCATTTCCTTGTTTACATGTGATTGGACACGTCATGTCCCAGTGATATGACATCGTCCAAGAACAACAGAGCATACCGCCCGCTGTCATTTGTCTATACCAGGGATATGCAATTAGCGGACCTCCAGCTGTTGCAGAACTACAAGTCCCATGAGGCATAGCAAGACTCTGACAGCCACAAGCATGACACCCAGTGGCAGAGGCATGATGGGACTTGTAGTTTTGCAACAGCTGGAGGTCCGCGAATTGCATATCCCTGGTCTATACGGTGGGCGAGAGGGGGTTAACAGCAGTGAGAGCCAATGACACCCGCTGCTGTCTCAGCCAATGAGGAGAGAGCGTCCCAGACAGCCGACACTCTAGTGTCCCATCGCTGGATGGAGATAGGGGCTCAGGTAAGTGGGGGGGGGGGGGGGGCCGCTGCAGACAGAAGCTTTTTTTTTTTTATCTTAATGCACTTTACGAGTCAATGCTTCCAAATTGTGAATGAGATTTGTTGTGCGACAGAGAATATACTGTAAACACTAACACCAGATCTTCTCCTGCAGATCCTGCAACGAATGATGAAGACTTGCTCAGAGCCCCCATAAAAATATCCATCAATACAGGCGGGACAGGACCGAGACCCCAGGAAAAATGACCCTTGGGCTCCGGGCCTGTCTGTTTACACTGACCTGCTTTTGTTGCGCAGGTAGTAAAAGGATGTACATATTCAGTCTATCCTCTGGACGGGCGTCTGCTTTTGGGATATATTTGAAGCTTTTATGGGTGTCTTTTTAAAAAAAGGTGTCTGTGTGGCATTTTACTTTTCACAAGAAGATCATCATGTTGTCCTGCTTTTTCCTGATCTCCGGATGTGGTGTCTCCGTCATACCAGAAATATCTCCACAAGTCCCGCTTTTTTTACCTGGCTGAACTTCACACGACCAAACGGAGCTCGCAGCGCGGCCGTCGCTTCTCTCCAAAGTCCATTCTGTTTACATTGCTGATTGGCCAGCAGTATCAGCTTGTCCTATCAGAAACTGTTCTAAGGGGGGAGAGGGGATCTGTCACAAAGCAATGTCGGGAGACTCCAATGCAGTTAGCCTTTCTCAAGCTGCATCGTAGTTTTGGGGCAGCAAAATTGCCTTGAAACGAGTATATGTGGGCAAGAGGGCGGCTGCTTCCATCAGAGGCTTCAGGTGACGGGTATTTTCGATTTGTGGCAGAAAAATGCATCTGTACTGCAGTTATAAATCTAACGATGATGATGAGGAGGAGGAGTGTAAGAGAGACTCAGGACTTGGTTCTTACAATGAAGGTATTTGTATATTTTTCATAACTGAGCTCCAGGAAGATATAAAAGGCACAAAAAAATGCAGCTCTGTATTCATCATTAAATGTATTTTTTTTTTTTTTTTTTAATGCAAGCAGTGTAAATACCTGAATTTTGAACCTGGTTACCAGCCTCTTGCAGTCCCCGTTTCAGCAAAGCTCAGAGCGGGAGGGGGGAGAAGCTGATAGCGCCTTGAGGCGATTCAGTTCGCATGTGCAGCGCTATACAAATCATTCATTCATTCAGAAGCAGCACCAAAGAGGTAAAATCGAGCATGCTGCAGTGAAAGGAGGATGCTGACAGGAGGAGAGAGCGCGACAGATGAGCTCATCAGCCTGCTGCTTCTGGTTTCACTGTCCAGTCACAGACTGGGTCTCTCTGGGCAGGAAAGGGGACCTGCAAGTGAAAGTGCAACTGTAGCAGAGAAAAATTTAGGTCCCTTTGACTGCTATACAGGGCGGTGCTGTGTAACTGGATGGATAAAAACACAATTCCAATTTTGTAGGTAAAGCAAACATTTTTGCTTATTTCGATATTTACTTAGTGTCCATGTTTATTGTGCCATGATTAACCTCCCTGGCGGTTTTCCCGAGTGTGGCTCGGGGTTAAAATTCAGGACCATTAGCGGTAACCCCGAGCCACACTCGGGACTGCATCGCAGGATCCTGGTGCCTCCTTACTTACCTTGTCCCCGGGATCCTGCGATGTCCCCCGCAGTGTCCGCGGGCTGTGTCCTCCTCCGAAGCCTCTCTGTGCCAGGCTCCGTTCCCTGCGAGCGTCGCGACGCACGGGGGCGGAGCCTGGCGGCAAATTCAAAAAAATGTAAAAAGCATAACACATACAGTACAGTGTAATCTTACAGATTACAGTACTGTATGAAATAATTTCACATCCCATTTGTCCCCAGTGCTCTGGCCCATGCCCTGCATGCAGTTTTATATTGCATATACTGTTCTTTCTGCCTGGAAACTGGAGATTGTCCATAGCAACCAAAAAGTGTCCCTTTACGTCAAAAATGGCTTTAGACCAGCTAGAAAACAGCAATAGTAAATTAGAACACTTGCAGAATTGAGCGATAGTGAATCGTGTGGAAATTTATTTTATTGCTATTTATTTTAATTTTTTTAAATTATTTTTTTTTTTTATTATATTATAATTTATGTTTTTGTGTTTCAAACTTTATCATACCCGGGATATCTACTAGACTCTTGTTTGGACAGATTTAAGTATGTTATTGTTAAGAATTACAGGCCTACAATATAAAACGCCAAATTTCCATGCAAAATAATTGTACCGCTTTCAGCACCTAAAATCAGAAAGAATCATCCCGCCAGGGAGGTTAAAGAGTAACTCCACTTCTGTTGGGGAAAAACAAAACAAAAAAAAAACAATCCCCACTGGATGATCTATGTATCTTTGCAAGGATCTAAGAAAACTCTGTTGCAGAATCATTCCCGTTCCTGCTCTGGAAGAACAGCTCTTTGTTAGATCATATCTTGTGCAGGACTGATTCTGAATGGGAGTGATTAGTTCATTGCAAACAGCTGATGTGCTTTTAGACTCCATTCCCACTTGTGCGACTCCAGAGTCCGGCGACTTTGGAGTGCAACTTTAGATGGGTGCAACTTGGTTGTAAATTGTTGTCCCTCTGCAACGTTGAACCCCCACTGTTGCATGTAAAACATTCAGTAGTTATGACTTTCATGCAACTTTTGAGGGATAACATTGAAGTCTATGGCCCTCAAGTTGCATGAAAGTCGGACCACAGTAGTGCATGAAATACTTTGAAATCGCTGCAACTTGAAGTCACACATATACTATATTACCAAAAGTATTGGGACGCCTGCCTTTACATGCACATGAGCTTTAATGGCGTCTTAGTCCGTAGGGTTCAATAATGAGTTGGCCCTCCCTTTGCAGCTATAACAGCTTCAACTTTTCTGGGAAGGCCGTCCACAAGGTTTAGGAGTGTGTGTATGGGAATGTTTGACCATTCTTCCAGAAGAGCATTTGTGAGGTCAGGCACTGATGTTGAATGAGAAGTCCTGGCTCGCAGTCTCTGCTTTAATTCATCCCAAAGGTGTTCTATGGGGTTGAGGTCAGGACTCTGTGCAGGCCAGTCAAGTTCCTCCACCCCAAACTCGCTCATCCATGTCTTTATGGACCTTACTTTGTGCACTGGTGCGCAGTCATGTAGGAACAGGAACAAACTGTTCCCACAAAGTTGGGAGCATGAAATGGTCCAAAATGTCTTGGTATGCTGACGCCTTAAGAGTTCCCTTCACTGGAACTGAGGGGTCCAGCCCAACCCCTGAAAAACTACCCCCACACCATAATTTCCTCCCTCCCCCAAATGATTTGGAGGGGTGGCCCAATACTTTTGGCAATATAGTGTAAATGAGTGAGTTAGAGGAATTTGTCTGGCTTGCACAGAGTCCTGACCTCAACCCGATAGAACACCTTTGGGATGAATTAGAGTGGAGACTGTGAGCCAGGCCTTCTCATCCAACATCAGTGCCTGACCTCTGGAAGAATGGTCACACATTCCCATAGACACACTCCTAAACTTTGTGGACGGCCTTCCCAGAAGAGATGAAGCTGTTATAGCTGCAAAGGGCGGAGCCAACTCAATATTGAACCTTACGGACTAAGACTGGGATGCCATTAAAGTTCATGTGCGTGTAAAGGCAGGCGTCCCAATACTTTTTACAATATAGTGTATGTAAATTGCAAGGATCTTAGCAAACTTTGTTGCAGAGTCCTTCTTTGTTTTGCTCTGGAGGAACAGCTCTTTGTTAGAACATGTCTTGTGCAGTACTGATTCTGAATGGGAGTAATGAATGCATTACAAGCAGCGGATGTTCTTTTAGGCTCCATTCATACTTATACGACTCTCACTCTGGTGACTTTGAAGTGCAATTTTTGATGGGTGCGACTTGGACGTAAATTGTTGGACCCACTGTTGCATGTAAAACATTCAGGTACGACTTTTTATGCACCGTTTGAGGGTTAACATTGAAATCTATGGCCCTCAAGTTGCATTAAAAGTCAGACCAAAGTAGTGCACAACCTAATTTAAAGTCGCTGCTACTTTAAGTCGCACATATATGACTGGTTATCTTTTGGAAAACATGGGGTAGGACTTGTGATGCGACTTTGATGTCCAAAGTCATATGACAAGTTGCACAAGTGTGTTCTGATGAGGAAAGTTGCAGGGCCTGCTTCCCTTTAGAAGTGATTAACCCTTAGAGCTCGCTTACACTTGCTTCAAAATGTGGCATTGGACGTGCTTTATTTTTTTTTTTTTTTAAGCGCTCTGAATGCCAATCAAAGCTCTCGTCACTAAATAAAATAGCTTACAGTCCTGTTCACACTGTTTTGCTTCAAAAATGATCTCCCATGTTGCATGCTTTGGTGCTTCAAAGCCTCCCTAAAAGTCTATGACAACGCTCGCTTACACCAACAGCAGCTTTTGAGAGGCTTTTATTCAGCGCTGCCTTTGCTTTGGAGGGATTGCAGGTATGAGATATCCCAGGATGCACTGGGAAACCAACAAGCGAATTGGGAAGAAGTCATCAGCAGTCACTTCCAGTTCATGTGTATATATATTTTGGGAGTGTCTGGTGCAGACATCACATCTGGTGTGGAGCAGCAGGAAGGTGAGCGGGGTCCGGACTGGAGTGGAGCAACTAGCAGATGACCTATGTGGTGTGCAACATCGCAACACTATAGCAGAAGGTGAGTGGAGACTAGAGAGAGCGGACTGAGCAGCAGAGGATCAGCAAAGCTTGGGGACCAGAGTAGGAGAATCTAGCAGATGTCACACGTGGTGAGCAGCGAGTGAGTGATATAGCAGGAGGTGAGTGGGACCAGATAGAGGAGGATAAGTAGAGCTGCGGGTTACTACTGAGTGTGGGAATAGCAGAGCTAAGGGTTACTACTGAGTGTGGGATCAGAAGAGCTGCGGGTTACTACTGAGTTGGGGGATCAGCAGAGCTGCGGGTTACTACTGAGCGTGGGATCAGCAGAGCTGCGGGTTACTACTGAGTTGGGGAATCAGCAGAGCTGCGGGTTAGTACTGAGCGTGGGATCAGCAGAGCTGCGGGTTAGTACTGAGCGTGGGATCCGCAGAGCTGCGGGTTAGTACTGAGCGTGGGATCCGCAGAGCTGCGGGTTAGTACTGAGCGTGGGATCCGCAGAGCTGCGGGTTAGTACTGAGCGTGGGATCCGCAGAGCTGCGGGTTAGTACTGAGCGTGGGATCCGCAGAGCTGCGGGTTAGTACTGAGCGTGGGATCCGCAGAGCTGCGGGTTAGTACTGAGCGTGGGATCCGCAGAGCTGCGGGTTAGTACTGAGCGTGGGATCCGCAGAGCTGCGGGTTAGTACTGAGCGTGGGATCCGCAGAGCTGCGGGTTAGTACTGAGCGTGGGATCCGCAGAGCTGCGGGTTAGTACTGAGCGTGGGATCCGCAGAGCTGCGGGTTAGTACTGAGCGTGGGATCCGCAGAGCTGCGGGTTAGTACTGAGCGTGGGAACAGCAGAGCTGCGGGTTAGTACTGAGCGTGGGAACAGCAGAGCTGCGGGTTAGTACTGAGCGTGGGAACAGCAGAGCTGCGGGTTACTACTGAGTTGGGGGATCTGCTGCACAAAGGTACTAATAAGCTGGGGATCTGCTGCACAAAGGTACTAATAAGCTGGGGATCTGCTGAACAAGGGTACCGATGAGCTGGGAATCTGCTGAGTGGGGGTACTACTGAGCTGGGGTTCTTCTTGGCTCTTTTAAAACAAATCGAAAATCAACATACATACAGGGCATTTGCCGAGATTAAAGCATCAAAAACGCATCCAAAAAACATGTTGAAGCGGTTGGCACTTTAATGTGTATTAAAGTTGAAGCAAGTGTAAATGAGCCCTCGGGGGTTATCTCACCAAAAATAAATTTTTTGTTGCAGAGGATGCCTAAAACCTGACTTGTATCATAGAGCAGAGTGCTTCGCACAAGCAGGAAATCACATTTCTGGAGGGGGGTGCTCCTTACACCAACTGTACAGAACACTCCCGTGTTGCCATATTGCATTTAATTTATTGGAAATGACAGCAGCTGTAAATTGAAAAAAAAAACAAAACATAATTTTAACATTAACCCCTTCCTGTCCCGGTCCAGTGTCCCTTTAAAAAAGTTCTGAATGTCCAGGAGGGCAGAAAGGATCAACGATCATGTGTCCATTGTGATTGGCTGTCAGTGGTCACATGATTGGGAGCCAGCCGGTCCTGACAGCTGCTGATAGTCCGGGACCAAGAGCTGTCTCCGTGCTGGGAGTGCGCAGTCAGTGTGCTCTTTGCACAGAAGCTGCTCTGTGATGCATATGTGCGGCATTTAGGCAGAGTTCAAAGCTTTTTACCAAATTTCCTTGTATACTGTCACAGCACTGATGTTGAGGGTTTTGGAATGGCTGTGGGTACTGTACACTGATCAGATTGGGTGCATTTCAGGATCATTTTCAAGGATACCTCACTGCTTCTGAGCATCTCTGCTAAAGAACCACCTGGGATGTGACACAGGTTGCCACGAGGTGGGGAGTCTCAGCGATAGTTGATCTTTATCAGGCCCCCCCCCCCCCCCGGAATGGGGTGATGGGCTGGAAACCTTAATGCTCCCTGGCTTTCTTTGCTGCAAATGGCCACAAGTTGTGGCCCTCAGGATTAATCCACATAGAGATTGCTGGATATAAGCACTACAGTGCAGAGGCTGTTCACAAATGGCGGATGAGAGTAATCAGGTCAAGGCAGAGGACGAGTCAGGCAGAGGACGAGTCAGGCAGCAGAAAAGGGAGTATTCAGGCCCCAGCAGCAGACAAGGTAGGAGTCGGGTCTGGGCAGAAGGTCGAGTCAGGCAGTGGACCAGGCAGTATTCAGGCCCAGTCAAAGTTTGAGTCAAGTAGCAGACAAGGGAGGAGTCAGGTCCGGGCAGAAGGTTGAGTCAGGCAGCAGACAAGGGAGTAGTCAGGTCCTGGCAGGGGTGGAGTCAGGTCCTGGTGGAGTCAGGCAGCAGACAAGGGAGGAGTCAGGTCCGGGCAGAGGTGAAGTCATGCAGCAGACAAGGGAGTAGTCAGGACCGGGCAGAGGTGGAGTCAGGCAGCAGACAAGGGAGAAGTCAGGCAGCAGACAAGCAAGTAGAAAGGTCCTGGCAGAGGTGAAGTCAGGCAGTAGACAAGGGAGTACAGTAGTCAGGTCCAGACAGAGGTTGAGTCAGGCAGCAGACACAGAAGGAGTCAGGTCCGGGCAGAGGTAGAGTCAAGCAGCAGACAAGTGAGTAGTCAGGTATGGGCAGAGGTGGAGTCAGGCAGCAGACAAGCATGTATTCAGGTACCGGCAGAGGTGGAGTCAGGCAGCAGACAAGGGAGTAGTTAGCTCTGGGTAGAGGTGGAGTCAGGCAGCAGACGAGGGAGTAGTCAGGTCCTGGTGGAGTCAGGCAGCAGACGAGGGAGTAGTCAGGTCCGGGCGGAGGTGGAGTCAGGCAGCAGGCAAGGGAGTAGTTGGGTCCGGGCAAAGGTGGAGTCAGGCAGCAGACAAGGGAGCACAGTAGTCAGATCCGGACAGAGGTGGAGTCAGGCAACAGACAAGGGAGGAGTCAGGTCCGGGCAGAGGTGGAATCAGGCAGCAGACAGGGGAGTAGTCCAGTCCGGGCAGAGGTGGAGTCAGGTAGCAAACAAGGGAGTACAGTAGTCAGGTTCAAACTGAGGTTGAATCAGGCAGCAGACACAGAAGGAGTCAAGCAGCAGACAAGTGAGTAGTCAGGTATGGGCAGAGGTGGAGTCAGGCAGCAGACAAGCGTGTATTCAGGTACCGGCAGAGGTGGAGTCAGGCAGCAGACAAGGGAGTAGTTAGCTCTGGGTAGAGGTGGAGTCAGGCAGCAGACGAGGGAGTAGTCAGGTCCTGGTGGAGTCAGGCAGCAGACGAGGGAGTAGTCAGGTCCGGGCGGAGGTGGAGTCAGGCAGCAGACAAGGGAGTAGTTGGGTCCGGGCAAAGGTGGAGTCAGGCAGCAGACAAGGGAGCACAGTAGTCAGATCCGGACAGAGGTGGAGTCAGGCAACAGACAAGGGAGGAGTCAGGTCCGGGCAGAGGTGGAATCAGGCAGCAGACAGGGGAGTAGTCCAGTCCGGGCAGAGGTGGAGTCAGGTAGCAAACAAGGGAGTACAGTAGTCAGGTTCAAACTGAGGTTGAATCAGGCAGCAGACACAGAAGGAGTCAGGTCCGGCCAGAGGTAGAGTCAAGCAGCAGACAAGCGAGTAGTCAGGTATGGGCAGAGGTAGAGTCAGGCAGCAGACAAGGAAGTAGTCAGGTTCGGGCAGAGGTGGAGTCGGGCAGCAGACAAGGGAGTAGTCAGGTCCGGGCAGAGGTGGAGTCAGGCAGCAGACGAGGGAGCAGTCGGGTCCTGGTGGAGGTGGAGTCGGGTCCAGACAGAGGTCGAGTCAGGCAACAGACAAGGGAGGAGTCGGGTCCAGACAGAGGTCGAGTCAGGCAACAGACAAGGGAGGAGTCGAGTCCAGACAGAGGTCGAGTCAGGCAACAGACAAGGGAGGAGTCGGGTCGAGTCAGGCAACAGACAAGGGAGGAGTCGGGTCCAGACAGAGGTCGAGTCAGGCAACAGACAAGGGAGGAGTCGCGTCCAGACAGAGGTCGAGTCAGGCAGCAGACACAGAAGGAGTCAGGTCCGGCCAGAGGTAGAGCCAAGCAGCAGACAAACGAGTAGTCAGGTATGGGCAGAGGTGGAGTCAGGCAGCAGACAAGGGAGTAGTCCGGTCCGAGCAGAGGTGGAGTCAGGCAGCAGACGAGGGAGTAGTCGGGTCCTGGTGGAGGTGGAGTTGGGTCCGGGCAAAGGTGGAGTCAGGCAGCAGACAAGGGAGCCACAGTAGTCAGATCTGGACAGAGGTGGAATCAGGCAGCAGACAGGGGAGTAGTCCGGTCCGGGCAGAGGTGGAATCAGGTAGCAAACAAGGGAGTACAGTAGTCAGGTTCAGACAGAGGTTGAGTCAGGCAGCAGACACAGAAGGAGTCAGGTCCGGCCAGAGGTAGAGTCAAGCGAGTAGTCAGGTCTGGGCAGAGGTGGAGTCAGGCAACAGACAAGGGAGGAGTCGGGTCCAGACAGAGGTCGAGTCGGGCAACAGACAAGGGAGGAGTCGGGTCCAGACAGAGGTCGAGTCGGGCAACAGACAAGGGAGGAGTCGGGTCCAGACAGAGGTCGAGTCGGGCAACAGACAAGGGAGGAGTCGGGTCCAGACAGAGGTCGAGTCGAGCAACAGACAAGGGAGGAGTCGGGTCCAGACAGAGGTGGAGTCGGGCAACAGACAAGGGAGGAGTCGGGTCCAGACAGAGGTGGAGTCGGGCAACAGACAAGGGAGGAGTCGGGTCCAGACAGAGGTGGAGTCGGGCAACAGACAAGGGAGGAGTCTGGTCCAGACAGAGGTGGAGTCGGGCAACAGACAAGGGAGGAGTCGGGTCCAGACAGAGGTGGAGTCGGGCAACAGACAAGGGAGGAGTCGGGTCCAGACAGAGGTGGAGTCGGGCAACAGACAAGGGAGGAGTCGGGTCCAGACAGAGGTCGAGTCGGGCAACAGACAAGGGAGGAGTCGGGTCCAGACAGAGGTCGAGTCGGGCAACAGACAAGGGAGGAGTCGGGTCCAGACAGAGGTCGAGTCGGGCAACAGACAAGGGAGGAGTCGGGTCCAGACAGAGGTCGAGTCGGGCAACAGACAAGGGAGGAGTCGGGTCCAGACAGAGGTCGAGTCGGGCAACAGACAAGGGAGGAGTCGGGTCCAGACAGAAGTCGAGTCGGGCAACAGACAAGGGAGGAGTCGGGTCCAGACAGAGGTCGAGTCGGGCAGAAGACAAGGGAGTAGTCGGGGCAGAGGTCAAGGCAGCAAGCAGGCAAGAGCGTAGTTAGGTTCAGCCAGAGGTAGGAAAGAGTAGTCAAGTCAGGGAATCTGGATTGGCAAAGCCAGGTGTACTATAGCAATCTAGCTCTAGGGTAGCTCCTTATGTCCCACCTAGTCTTAATTTACAGTTTAGCGCTCCTTCCCCTCCCAAAATTGTGATAATGGTCTTCACCCATCTCATCACATGGGTGATGGTAGTCAGGGCCTAGATATGAAGTCAGGCTCATAGTAACAAAGTAAAACTAGTTTTAGAGGGGCACACTCTAACAACATTAACCTTATGGAGTCTGCTCCCTGAGCGGGACCTTCACTTTCAATTAGTTGACAGGTTTGCTTTAACGTGATCCTGTTGCTATGGAGAAAAAATATATAAAACAGCCACCCTGTGAAAAAAAAAAAAAAAAAAAAAAGATTAAAAGGGACATGAAATATGAATAAAGCATATCCCTCTATAGTGTGTACTTATCTCAATCCAGTTGTGTCATTTCTATTTTCTGCTTCTTTCCTCAGCTATCAGCTTGAGTCACTTCTGACAAGTTTTCCTGACACCAAGAGAAAAAAGGTGATGGGAGGGAGCTTCAGCACACAGCCTGTGATTGACAGCCTCACCTCTGTTGCTGCGTGAAAGGGGGGGGGGGTGTCCCTTCCCTCCAATCAGCTCTCAGAGCTCTCCTCACTGATCTCTGCAGAGTGTAATTTAAGCTCTCTGCTATCACCCTTACATGCGGGTCCTCATCAGAGTCTCCCCTCCCCTTTACATCAATGTCTGCATTAGAGCCTCACTTGCTACTGTAATAAGGCTTACATGCCCCTTACATCAAGGTCCCCATCAGAGTTTGCCCCCTCATTGCTCGCTCAGAATCCCCTTTCTTTAGGGGCCACCTTTAAAAAAATAAAAATAAATTACGTTAATGTCACCATCATAGTCCCTCTTTACATCATTGTCACCATCAGAGTCCCCCCTTACATCATTGTCACCATTAGAATCCCTCTTTACATTACTGTCACCATCAGAGTACCCCTTTACATCAGGGTCCCTTGTTACAACATTGTCCCCATCAGAGTCCCCCTTACATCATTGTCACCATCAGAGTCCCCTTTACATCACTGTCACCACCAGGGTCCCCCTTTACATCACTATCACCCTCAGGGTCCCCCTGTACATCACTATTACCATCAAAGTCCTCCTTTACATCAGGGTCCCTTGTTACAACATCATCCCCATCAGCGTCCCCTCTTACATCGTTGTCACCATCAGAGCCCCCTTTAAATCAGGGTCCTCTTTAGAACCTCTCCTCCCTCATACAACAGTGTCCTCCCCATACCTCACAGCCCCCTTACATCAGGACCCCCATCAGAGTTCCTCCTTACATCAAGGACCCTTGTTACAATATTGACCCCATCAGAGTACCCCCCCCCCCCCCTTACATCAGTGTCCCTATCAGGGAACCCCCTTACTACTGTAATTAGACTTACATGCCCCTGACATCAGTG
Organism: Lithobates clamitans; assembly: GCA_037952925.1. Lineage (NCBI taxonomy): Eukaryota > Metazoa > Chordata > Amphibia > Anura > Ranidae > Lithobates > Lithobates clamitans. The sequence continues at coordinate 19,816 of JBBGZY010003449.1, read as the reverse complement.
TGTCTTCATGGTCGCCCCTTAGGCTTCATTCACACCTATGCAGTTTGCTTTTGAGCATTTCTGCAGTGCTTTTTGCGTCTTTTTGCATTTTTTATGCTTTTGTTTTTGGGGCAAATTTACTGTAGGGCAGATTAAAAATAATAATTTAAAAAAAAAATCGCTGTAAAAACGCACTGCGTGCTTTTCTCCAGGTTCTCCATTGAAGTCTATTGAACCAAAAACAAAAACAAACCACTTCAGAACCCTATCCCCATACATCTGTGTCTCAATAGGTCCTCCCTATACCTCAGAGCCCCCTTACAGTGCGGGAAAAATGTATCTGATCTCCGGCTGATTTTGTACGTTTGCCCACTGACCAAGAAATGATCAGTCTATAATTTTAATGGTCGGTTTATTTTACCAGTGAGAGACAGAATAACAAAAATATCCAGAAAAACACATTTCAAAAAAAGTTATAAATTGATTTGCATTTTAATGAGTGAAACAAGTATTTGACCCCTTCGCAAAACATGACTTAGTACTTGGTGGCAAAACCCTTGTTGGCGATCACAGAGGTCAGACGTTTCTTGTAGTTGGCCACCAGGTTTGCACATCTCAGGAGGGATTTTGTCCCACTCCTCTTTGCAGATCCTCTCCAAGTCATTAAGATTTTGAGGCTGACGTTTGGTAACTCGAACCTTCAGCTCCCTCCACATATTTTCTATGGGATTAGGGTCTGTAGACTGGCTAAGCCACTCCAGGAGCTTAATGTGCTTCTTCTTGAGCCACTCCTTTGTTGCCTTGGCCGTGTGTTTTGGGTCATTGTCATGCTGGAATTCCCATCCACCACCCATTTTCAGTGCCCTGGCTGAGGGAAGGAGGTTCTCATCCAAGATGTGGCAGTACATGGCCCCGTCCATCGTCCCTTTGATGCGGTGAAGTTGTCCTGTCCCCTTAGCAGAAAAACACCCCCAAAGCATAATGTTTCCACCTTCATGTTTGATGGTGAGGATGGTGTTCTTGGGGTCATAGGGAGCATTCCCCCTCCTCCAAACATTGCAAGTTGAGTTGATGCCAAAAAGCTTGATTTTGGTCTCATCTGACCACAACACTTTCCCCCAGTTCTCCTCTGAATCATTCAGATGTTCATTAGCAAACTTCAGACTGTCCTGTACATGTGCTTTCTTGAGCAGGGGGACCTTCCAGGCCCTGCAGGATTTCAGTCCTTCACGGCGTAGTGTGTTACCAATTGTTTTCTTGGTGACTATGGTCCCAGCTGCCTTGAGATCATTGACAAGATCCCCTGTGTAGTTCTGGGCTGATTCCTCACCGTTCTCATGATCATTGAAACTCCACGAGGTGAGATCTTGCATGAAGCCCCAGACTGAGGGAGATTGACAGCTATTTTGTGTTTCTTCCAATTGCAAATAATTCCACCAACTGTTGTCACCCTCTCATTATGCTGCTTGGCGATGGTCTTGTAGCCCATTCCAGCCTTGTGTAGGTCTACAATCTTGTCCCTGACATCCTTGGACAGCTCTTTGGTCTTGGCCATGGTGGAGAGATTGGAACCTGATGGATTGCTTCTATGGACAGGTGTCTTTTATATAGCCAACAAGCTGAGATTAGGAGCACTCCCTTTAAGAGAGTGCTCCTGTTACCTGTATAGAACCTGGGAGTCAGAAATCTTGCTGATCGATATTTTGAAATGTGTTTTTCTGGATATTTTTGTTGTTATTTCGTCTCTCACTGTTAAAATAAACCGACCATTAAAGTTATAGGCTGATCATTTCTTTGTCAGTGTGCAAATGTACAAAATCAGCAGGGGATCAAATACTTTTTTTTTTTTTCCTCACTGTACATCAGGACCCTCAGAGCTCCCCCTTACATCAGGGTCCCTTGTTACAACATTGTCCCCATCAGAGTACCCGCTTATATCAGAGTCAGAAACCAACTGATCTGCATCCTCAAAACAATCAAAAGATAAAATCTTGTAGTGGAATGGATGTGACCCATGAGCTGTAGTTTGGAGACCCATGGGCTAGGCCGCAGTGATGGTGAACCTTGGCACTCCAGATGTTTTGGAACTACATTTCCCATGATGCTCAACTACACTGCAGAGTGCAAGAGCATCATGGGAAATGTAGTTCGAAAACATCCGGAGTGCCAAGGTTCACCATCACTGGGCTAGGGCGTCAAACACCCATAACATGGAATGTTAGCTCTCTAGCATACCCTGCTGGAGCAAGCATGAACAGCAGATGGTAGAGAAAAAATGCCCCTGACCACTCCTGAATCTGCTAGCCTTGGCCACTGCTGATGTCATATTCTCACCGCCTCTCGTCCAAGGATGGGTGACACCGAGGTTGGGTTCAGTCCGGGGTCATGGCGGTGAAGATATTCTCAGCCATGGTGTGAGGTGACCCTAGTTGGGGGATAAAGTGGGGTGACCCCAGCCAGGGCTCAGGTCAGAGTGGGATAATCAGCTGACAGGTCCCCTTTAAGAAGCCGGCTGTCACGTGACATTGTTATTCCTCAGCTGACAGTTCTCCGGCCACGTGTCTGTTGTCTGGCCCCGCCCCTGGAGGACCTCCCGCCGTCCCAGCATGCAGCGCGCTGCGGACACGTCGCTCCGGTGACACCATAGAGAGGAGAGTGTCATGGCCGCCGTCGAGTTGGCGGAGAGCGGCTCTGTGTCCGGGAAGTGAGCGGTGACCGGGGAGAGCCGTGCCGGGATATGAGGCCCGCTGGCCCCGGGACGTCCTGGTGAAGCCTCGGACTTTCCTGAGGGCTCCGTCCGCCTAGTGCGCACCCCTCCCCGGGGGAACCTCCAGACATGTCTTCCTGGCTGGGGGGGCTGGGCTCCGGCCTGGGGCAATCCCTGGGGCAGGTCGGGGGAAGCCTGTCCTCCCTATCCGGACATATCTCCAACTTCACCAAAGACATGTTACTGGAGGGGGCTGAGGAGACAGGTGAGTCCCCTCCCCCATCTATATATACCACCCTTCCCCCATCTATATACTACCCCTCCCCCATCTCTGTATATCACCCCCTCCCCCCATACCATAATATATACAGGTGAGTCCCCTCCCCCATATCTATATACTACCCCTCCCCCATCTCTATATGCCACCCCTCCCCCCATACCATAATATATACTGGTGAGTCCCCTCCCCCATCTATATACTACCCCTCCCCCATCTATATATAATACCCTTCCCACATACCATAATATATACAGGTGAGTCCCCTCCCCCATCTATATACCACCCCTCCCCCCATACCATAATATATACAGGTGAGTCCCCTCCCCCATCTTTATATACCACCCCTCCCCCCACATACCATAATATATACAGGTTAGTCCCCTCCCCAATATATATATACCACCCCCCCACATAGCATAATATATACAGGTGCATCCCCTCCCCCTTCTATATACCACCCCCCACATAGCATAATATATACAGATGAGTCCCCTCCCCCATCTATATATCACCCCCCCACACATACCATAATATATACAGGTGAGTCCCCTCCCTGCCTATACCATAATATATACAGGTGAGTCCCCCCCCCCCCCCATCTATATACCACCCCCCCACACATACCATAATATATACAGGTGAGTCCCCTCCCCCATCTATATACTACCCCCCCACACATAGCATAATATATACAGGTGAGTCCCCTCCTCCCATACCATAATATATACAGGTGAGTCCCTTCCCCCATCTATATACCACCCCCCCACACATAGCATAATATATACAGGTGAGTCCCCTCCCCCATCTATATACCACCCCTCCTCCCACACCATAATATATACAGGTGAGTCCCCTCCCCCATCTATATACCACCCCTCCTCCCATACCATAATATATACAGGTGAGTCCCCTCCCCCATCTATATACCACCCCCCCACACATAGCATAATATATACAGGTGAGTCCCCTCCCCCATCTATATACCACCCCCCACATAGCATAATATATACAGATGAGTCCCCTCCCCCATCTATATATCACCCCCCCACACATACCATAATATATACAGGTGAGTCCCCCCCCCCCATCTATATACCACCCCCCCACACATACCATAATATATACAGGTGAGTCCCTTCCCCCATCTATATACCACCCCCCCACACATAGCATAATATATACAGGTGAGTCCCCTCCCCCATCTATATACCACCCCTCCTCCCACACCATAATATATACAGGTGAGTCCCCTCCCCCATCTATATACCACCCCTCCTCCCATACCATAATATATACAGGTGAGTCCCCTCCCCCATCTATATACCACCCCCCCACACATAGCATAATATATACAGGTGAGTCCCCTCCCCCATCTATATACCACCCCTCCCCCCCCATACCATAATCTATACAGGTGAGTCCCCTCCCCCATCTATATACCACCCCCCCACACATAGCATAATATATACAGGCGAGTCCCCTCCCCCATAGATATACCACCCCTCCCCCCCATACCAGAATATATACAGGTGAAAAGAAATATAATTTTACTGCGCTATCCAAATAAAACATAAATAATAAAAAAACAGCCGCAACTATAATGTGAGACACACAAAATACAATATAAGAAAAAAAGCTGCGCTGTGTATATATATGTGATCAAAATAGTAACCTGAAGAGTATTCATCTAGCATGGACAACTCCCTGTGTCACACTAACAGTTAAATACAATCACAAATGAAATGTGCTAAATTATAACAAAAAAAATATATAATGAATATATAAAGGGATTATTGTATACATATAAGGTATATATAGTAGAGTCCCGTCCAATGGGCTATTGAATAAAAATCCCACTGAATGTGCAGTTCATAGTGATTTTCCAAGTGGTGACATCTTAGCCCTCCAAACGTTAGTGACATACGTCCACAGCACCATGGGAGATGTGATAAAGTGCGACCGGAAAGTTCCTCCACCAGTGATATCAATGCACTTAAGGGGCACTGGAAGACGTCATCTTTGACGAAACGGCGTAGGGAGGAGCGGCGTGCTGACGTCACCACGTACCGCACTGAACCCGGAAGCAACGGGCAGCTAAACGAGAGCCGGCCGGCTCGTGTTTTTTTTAAATGCTTCTTATACATGACAAAATTGTAAGTGCAATATTTTAACTTTTAATAAACGCAATTTTAAAACGAATTACGCTATGGATACCTTTCTATTCTTTCTTGGGGAATGAGCGTGTATCTACTGCACAGAGGATATCCCATATAGAGAGTCCGGTGACATCCAGCCTTCCAAGTTTTAAAGACCCAGGGCTGGGGATAAGAGCCACAGGCACTCGCGATCTCCTTCTTAAACAAGAGATCAAAAAAGCTGGTAAGCGGCATTGATATCACTGGTGGAGGAACTTTCCGGTCGCACTTTCTCACATCTCCCATGGTGCTGTGGACGTATGTCACTAACGTTTGGAGGGCTAAGATATCACCACTTGGAAAATCACTAAGAACTGCACATTCAGTGGGATTTTTATTCAATAGCCCATTGGACGGGACTCTACTATATACACCTTATGTGTATACAATAATCCCTTTATATATTCATTATATATTTTTTTGTTATAATTTAGCACATTTCATTTGTGATTGTATTTAACTGTTAGTGTGACACATGGAGTTGTCCGTGCTGGATGAATACTCTTCAGGTTACTATTTTGATCACATATATATATAGCGCAGCTTTTTTCTTATATAGAGGTGAGTCCCCTCCCCCACCTCCTATATACCACCCCTCCCTCCCCATACCATAATATATACAGTTGAGTCCCCCCCCATACCATAATATATACAGGTGAGTCCCCTCCTCCACCTCCTATATACCCCCCCCATACCATAATATATACAGGTGAGTCCCCCTCCCCCCAATACCATAATATATACAGGTGAGTCCCCCCCCCCATACCATAATATATACAGGTGAGTCCCCTCCTCCACCTCCTATATACCCCCCCCCATACCATAATATATACAGGTGAGTCCCCCTCCCCCCAATACCATAATATATACAGGTGAGTCCCCCCCCATACCATAATATATACAGGTGAGTCCCCTCCTCCACCTCCTATATACCCCCCCCCAATACCATAATATATACAGGTGAGTCCCCCTCCCCCCAATACCATAATATATACAGGTGAGTCCCCTCCCCCATCTATATACCACCCCTCCCCCCACATACCATAATATGTAAAGGTGAGTCCCCTCCCCCCATCTATATACCACCCCTCCCCCCACTCCATTATATATACAGGTGAGTCCCCTCCCCCATCTATATACCATCCCTCCCCCCACTCCATTATATATACAGGTGAGTCTCCTCCCCCCATACCATAATATATACAAGTGAATCCCCTCCCCCATCTATATACTACCCCTCCCCCATACCATAATATATACAGGTGAGTCCCCTCCCCCATCTATATACCACCCCTCCTCCCACATACCATAATATGTAAAGGTGAGTCCCCTCCCCCCATCTATATACCACCCCTCCCCCACACCATAATATATACAGGTGAGTCTCCTCCCCCCAAACCATAATATATACAGGTGAATCTAGGGCTGGGAAAAAAATCGATTGAAATCTTGAATCGAGTTGAGAGGTCAAATCGATTCAAAATTTAAGCAAATCGATTTTTTTAGATTGTTTGTTTTTTTTTTTTCACCGCGCCGGTCCCGAGGTGCCGCGGGCATGAGTTTTTAGGCGAGGCCGCGGCTTCGGCCTAGTCCGCGGCTACAGCCAGACGCCGCGGACTAGGCCGAAGCCGCGGCCTCGCCTAAAAGTTCATGCCCGCAGCGCCTCAGGACCGGTTTCCAAAGCAAAAAAAAAAAACTCGATTCGAATCGTGAATCGAGTTTTTTTTAAGAGAATCAAAGATTTTTTTTTTTTTAAAGAAAATCTCCCAGCCCTAGGTGAATCCCCTCTCCCATCTATATACTACCCCTCCCTCGTACCATAATATATACAGGTGTGTCTTCTCCCCCCATACCATAATATATACAGGTGAGTCCCCTCCCCCATCTATATACCACCCCTCCCCCAGCTCATACCGTAATATATACAGGTGAGTCCCCTCCCTGCCTATACCATAATATATACAGGTGAGCCCCCCCGCTCCCAAATATATATACACTCCTCCTCCCATCTATATACCATAATAGATACAGGTGAGTCCCCTCCCCCATCTATATACCACCCCTCCTCCCATACCATAATCTATACAGGGGAGTCCCCTCCTCCCAATGTAATCACACAGGGAAAAAGCATTGAACACATGAAGAAAGGGAGGTGCAAAAAAGCATGGAAAGCCAAGACACCAGCTGAAATCTACCAGTAATTAGAGAGCAATCCTGCCCCTTGTCAGTGCAAATTAATATCGGCTGGTTCAATCTCCACTGATGGCCTATAAAAAGGTGTCACACAAGAAACATCTCATGATGGGTAAAAGCAAAGAGCTCTCTCAAGACCTTCACAACCTTATTGTTGGAAAACATACTGATGGCATTGGTTACACAAGGATTTCTAAACTTCTGAATGTTCCAGTGAGCACTGTTGGGGCCGTAATCTGGAAGTGGAAAGAACATCATTTCACCATAAACCGGCCACAACCAGGAGCTCCTCACAAGATTTCTGACAGAGAAGAGGAAGGAATTATCAGAAGTGTTGTCCAAGAGCCAGGGACCACTTGTGGAGAGCTTCAGAAAGACCTGGAATTATCAGGTACACAATAAGGAATGCACTCACCCGCCATGGTCTGTATTGAACGCTCACCACACAACACTCCATTGCTGGAGAAGAAGCATGGTAAAGCTCGTTTAAAGTTTGTTGCACAACATTTAGACAAGTCTGTGAAATACGGGAAGAATATAGTCTGGTCAGATGAGACCAAAACGGAATTCTTTGGATGCCATAATACACCCTATGTATGGAGGTCACATGACCCATCACCCCAAAAACACCCCCCATACCAACAGTGAGGTTTGGAGGTGGGAACATCATGATGGGGGTGGGGCTGTTTTTCAGCATACAGTACTGGCAAACTTCATATCATTGAAGGAAGGATGAATAGAAAAATGTACCAAGACATTCCTGATAAAAATCTGCTGCCATCTACCAGGATGATGATGGAGATGAAACGAGGAGGACATTTCAGAAGGACAAAAATCCCAACACACAAAGCCAAGGAAACTCTCCATTGGTTTCCAAGAAAGAGAAAATAAAGGTGCTAGAATGGCCCCCAGCCAATCACCTGACTTGAATCCAATAAAAAATCAGTGGAAAGATCTAAAGATCAGAGTTCATAGAAGAGGCCCCCGGAACCTTCAAGATTGGAAGACTGTGTGGAAGAATGGGGCCAAAATCGCATCTGAGCAACGCATGCGACTCAATTCTCCATACAAGAGCCTGCGTCTTGGAGACGTCATCACCAACAAAGGATTTTGTATCAAAATACATTTCAGTTGGCGTGTTCAATACTTTTTTCCTGTGTCCTTCCATTTTATTACACAGAACTTCATTTCTGAACGTATTTGTTTTGGTGTCTTTCTATGTATGGGTTGGATGGGTTGTCACCGACGTGGTGAAAATTTAATGTCAATAGAACCTTTACCAATATATTTACCTAGAAAAATGGTGACGTGTTCAATACTTAGTTTACCCGCTGTGTATATACCCTGATTCCCCGAAAATAAGACCTAGCGTGATGGCTGCAATATAAGCCCTACCCCCCAAATAAGCCCTACCCTGAAAATAAGACCTACAAGGACTTTAACTAGGGCTTATTTGGGGGGGGGGTAGGGCTTATATTGCAGCCATCACCGACAATCGTGCTAGGTCTTATTTTCGGGGAAACCAGGGTAATGAATATGCTGCAGGGGGAGAACAAGTGTGACCCCCTCCCCCCATATGATGTATATAGTGCTGAGGGGGAGGTGACAGGGGTACCACCCGCCCCTCCCCCCTTCGTACAGTGAGGATCCAGAGCTCTGGATGGTCTGTGGAGGGAAGTCGGAGGAGACGGAGGTGTACACCAGCCCCGGGATGGATCATCAGACAGAGGAGTGCTGTGTGCTCAGCGTGGAGAAAACTGAGAACCGCTCCAGGCAAAACACATCATCTCCCCGTCTCCATCATACTCCTCGTGCATACAGTGTCTTGAAAAAGTATTCATACCCCTTGAAATTTTCCACATTTTGTCATGTTACAACCAAAAATGTAAATGTATTTTATTTGGATTTTATGTGATAGACCAACACAAAGTGGAGCATAACTGTGAAGTGGAAGGAAAATGATAAATGTTTTTTTTAAATCCTTTTTTTTTTGTTTACAAATAAAAATGTGAAAAGTGTGGTGTACATTTGTATTTAGCCCCCATTACTCTGATACCCTTAACTAAAATCAATTGCCTTCAGAAGTCACCTAATTAGTAAATAGAGTCCACCTGTGTTTAATTTTATCTCAGTATAAATACAGCTGTTCTGTGAAGCCCTCAGAGGTTTGTTGTTGTGAACAAACAGCATCATGAAGGCCAAGGAACACACCAGACAGGTCAGGGATAAAGTTGTAGAGAAGTATAAAGCAGGATTAGGTTAAAAAAATATCCCAAGCTTTGAACATCTCACGGAGCTCTGTTCAATCCATCATCCGAAAATGGAAAGAGTATGGAACAACTGCAAACCTACCAAGACATGGCCGTCCACCTAAACTGACCGGCCGGGCAAGGAGAGCATTCATCAGAGAAGAGCCAAGAGGTCCATGGTAACTCTGGAGGAGCTGCAGAGATCCACAGCTCAGGTGGGAGAATCTGTCCACAGGACAACTATTAGTCGTGTTCTCCACAAATCTGCCCTTTATGGAAGAGTGACAAGAAGAAAGACATTGGTGAAAGAAAGTCATGAGAAGTTTTGTTTGCAGTTTGTGAGAAGCCATGTGGAGGACACAGCAAACATGTAGAAGAAGGTGCTCTGGTCAGATGAGACCAACATTGAACTTTTTGGCCTAAAAGTAAAACGCTATGTGTGGTGGAAAACTAACACTGCACATCACCCTGAACACACCATCCCCACCGTGAAACATGGTGGTGGCAGCATCATGTTGTGGGGATGATTTTCTTCAGCAGGGACAGGGAAGCTGGTCAGAGTTGATGGGAAGATGGATGGAGACAAATACAGGACAATCTTAGAAGAAAACCTGTTAACAAAAGACTTGAGACTGGGGCGGAGGTTCACCTTCCAGCAGGACAACGACCCGAAACATACAGCCAGAGCTACAATGGGATGGTTTAGATCAAAGCATATTCATGTGTTAGAATGGCCCAGTCACAGTCCAGACCTAAATCCCATTGAGAATCTGTGGCAAGACTTGAAAATTGCTGATCACAGACGCTCTCCATCCAATCTGACAGAGCTTGAGATATTTTGCAAAGAAGAAGAATGGGCAAAAATGTCCCTCTCTAGATGTGCAAAGCTGGTAGAGACATCCCAAAAAGACTTGCAGCTGTAATTGCAGTGAAAGGCGGTTCTACAAAGTTTTGACTCCGGGGGGCGCCATACAAATGTCCCCCCACACTTTTTACATATTTATTTGTAAACCATTTATCATTTTCCTTCCACTTCACAATTATGAGCCACTTTGTGTTGGTCTATCACATAAAATCCCAATAAAATACATTTACGTTTTTGGTTGTAACATGAGAAAATGTGGAAAATTCCAAGGGTTATGAATACTTTTTCCAGGCACTGTATGTCCTTCCATACTCTCATATCTCCACCTGTACTTTATAGTAAATGTACCCCGCCTTTCCCATCCGATAAGTGACAACAGTGTAACAAAACCTGCCACAGCTCTGCTTCACTATCACTGTATGGAGGAACGTGGCCACCTTCTATGGTCCCACTGTATGTAGTAATGTGGCCAGAGAGGGGAGTGTTAGATGTACTAGCAGATTTAGATACACTAACAAATTGAATCCTAACTCCATCTCACACTTTATAATGAGTTACCGCTATAGGGGGGCGTTGTGTCTGTATTGTGACTCTCTGTGTGTTTTGCTGTAGGTGTCGGTGGCAGTGAGGGTCAGGTATCCAAGGTCAGAGACATTGAAAACCTGCAGGCTATGCAGAGGTCAGAGGTGAGTGATGTCAGGTTACGTCTTTTGTTGTTTCCGATGATGTCATTGGTCACATGTTCCTCATGCTGGTCGTGTTTCCTGCACAGAATGAGAGGCTGAAGAAACTCTGCACAGAGCTGGAGGAGAAGCTGGAAGCGGCTGAACTACAAGTGAAGCAGCAGAGCGCCGACTACAGAACCCGGCTGCAGCAAAGAGAGGTTGGAGGCCGACGTCATTCTAAATCCCCAACTCCTAACACTTTGTTCCCGACCGTAGGAAAATATGCGGCCGCACGGCGGGTGGGCTTTGGCGCTGAGCGGCCTCGTATTTTCGTGTGATATTGCAAAAACAGCAGTGCCGAGAGCGTGCGCCCTGCGCGCTCCTGGCAGAGTTACCGGCGGGTAACGGAAAGTTCACGATCGCTTCTTGTAATTGAGAGCTTTCCAATCATGTGACAGCCAATCACAGCAGTCACCTGATCATAAACCCCCGGCATCTTAACCAGGTGATACTTAGGCAGGGTGGCCGCTCTGTGCCAGATCCTGTACCTAGTACATGATCTGACACTTCTGGGTCTGAGGGGTGTGATGTCCGTCGTCACCTGACGATCGTTCAGGAGACAGGCAAAATGGCACTCTGCCTATGTAAACAAGGCAGACCACCATTCTGTAAAAGGGGGATGGTACTGATCCTGTGTTTCTGCTAAGCAGGAGCACGGATGTTTACTCCCCCCCCCCCCCCCCTCTCAAAGCACCTCCCCCCCACAGTTAGCCAGCACTCCCAGGGAACACATTTAACCCTTTGATCACTCCTGATAAACCCCTTCCCAGCCAGTGTCATTAGTACAGTGACAGTGCATATTTTTAGCACTGATCACTGTATTGGTGACACTGGATCCTTCAAAAAATAAATAAATATATATATATATTTTAAAAAGTTCAGAAGGGTGAGGTACACGTTGGTTGAGGTAACAAGTGGAGGCAATCAAGCCCTCCCAAAAGCTTATATTATAGGAAACGACAAAAAGGGATTGCTGCACAAAAATGTTTTCATCATCAGATGGCCTATATATTTTGGATGTTTTGATTACATTTTTCACATTTTTCACTAAAACATTTTTGTGCAGCAATCCCTTTTTGTCGTGTGTGTGTGTGTGTGTGTATGTATGTATGTATGTATGTATATATATATATATATATATATATATATATATATATATATATATATTTATTATAATGTTGTGCTCATAAGTTTACATACCCTGGCAGAATTTATGATTTCTTGGCCACTTTTCAGAGAATATGAATAACACAAAAACTTTTCTTTCACTCATGGTTAGTGTTTGGCTGAGGCCATTTATTATCAATCAACTGTGTTTACTCTCTTTAAATCATAATGGCAACAGAAACTACCCAAATGTCCCTGATCAAAAGTTTGCATACCCCAGTGATTTTGGCCTGATAACATGCACACAAGTTGACACAAAAGGGTTTGAGTGGCTATTAAAGGTAACCATCCTCACCTGTGATCTGTTTGCTTGTAATTAGTGTGTGTGTGTATAAAAGGTCAATGAGTTTCTGGACTCCTGACAGACCCTTGCATCTTTCATCCAGTGCTGCACTGACTTTTCTGGATTCTGAGTCATGGGGAAAGCAAAAGAATTGTCAAAGGATCTGCGGGGAAAAGGTAGTTGAACTGTATAAAACAGGAAAGGGATATAAAAAGATATCCAAGGAATTGAGAATGCCAATCAGCAGTGTTCAAACTCTAATCAAGAAGTGGAAAATGAGGGGTTCTGTTGAAACCAAACCACGGTCAGGTAGACCAACTAAAATTTCAGCCACAACTGCCAAGAAAATTGTTTGAGATACAAAGAAAAACCCACAAATAACTTCAGGTGAAATACAGAACTCTCTGAAAACATGTGGTGTGGCTGTTTCAAGATGCACAATAAAGAGGCACTTGAAGAAAGATGGGCTGCATGGTCGAGTCGCCAGAAGAAAGCCATTACTACGCGAATGCCACAGAGTATCCGGCTTACAATACGCCAAACAGCACAGAGAAAATCCTCAAACCTTCTGGCACAAAGTCATTTGGAGTGATGAGACCAAAATTGAGCTTTTTGGCCACAACCATAAACACTACATTTGGAGAGGAGTCAACAAGGCCTATGATGAAAGGTCCACCATTCCTACTGTGAAACACGGAGGTGGATCGCTGATGTTTTGGGGATGTGTGAGCTACAAAGGCACAGGAAATTTGGTCAAAATTGATGGCAAGATGAATGCAGTATGTTATCAATAAATACTGGAGGAACATTTCCATACATCAGCCAGGAAGCTGCTCATGGGAGGTACTTGGACATTCCAACATGACAATGATCCAAAACACAAGGCCAAGTCCACCTGTCATTGGCTACAGCAGAATAAAGTGAAGGTTCTGGAGGGGCCATCTCAGTCTCCTGACCTCAATATCATTGAGCCACTCTGGGGAGATCTCATGCAAGACAGCCTAAGAATTTACAGGAACTGGAGGCTTTTTGCCAAGAGGAATGGGCAGCTTTACCATCTGAGAAGATAAAGAGCCTCATCCACAAATACCACAAAAGACTTCAAGCTGACATTGATGTTAAAGGGGGGGCAATACACGTTATTGGGGTATGCAAACTTTTGATCAGGGTCATTTGGGTAGTTTCTGTTGTGATTATGATTTAAAAAGAGTAAACACAGTTGATTGATAATAAATGGCTTCAGCCAAACACTAACCATGAGTGAAAGAAAAGTTTTTGTGTTATCATTCATATTCTCTGAAAAATGGCCAAGAAATCATAAATTCTGCCAGGGTATGTGTGTGTATGTATGTATATATAATATATATATGTATGTATGTGTGTGTGTGTATGTATGTATGTATATATATATATATATATATATATATATATATATATATATATATATATATATATATATATATATATATATATATATATATAAAATTATAAACACTATAACATTTGTGCAAACCAATCAATATACACTTATTGGGATTTTTTTTCAGCAAAAACATGTAGCAGAATACATACCGTATATACTCGAGTATAAGCCGAGTTTTTCAGCACATTTTTTTTTGTGCTGAAAGTGCCCCCCTCGGCTTATCCTCGAGTCAAGCACTTTTCTGCAGCGAAAAAATGTCATTTTTCGAACCAACTTTGGGGCCCCGTATCTCGGGGCCACTTAGTGCTAGGAACCCCAGCTTTGGATATGTTGTAGTGCTAGTTCCACTGGGTTTGCACACCAAATTTGTGGTGCCTAACACTAAGTGGCCCCGAGATACAGGGCCCCAAAGTCAGTCAACTGTGTCCATCTGCAGCAATGTCATTTCGGGACCCTTTGGGTTCAGAGACCCCAAATTTTGCCTGCACCTAGGGGGCATCTAGGAACCCTTAACTACCGAGTTTGAAGTTCAGGTGACCTATGGCTGCAAATGGACACAGTGAGGCTGCAAATAGGCATTGTTGACCCTCTTTTCCACTTACAGTAGCTGCACATTTCTTACCCTAGGCTTATACTCGAGTCAATAAGTTTTCCCAGTTTTTTGTGGTAAAATTAGGTGCCTCGGCTTATATTCGGGTCGGCTTATACTCGAGTATATACAGTATTCATGACCTCAATCTAACTGGAGAAAAATTAAAAACTAATCTTAGTATTATTTTACTGAAAGGGTAGTTGATGCTTGGAATAAAATACCAGCAGAGGTAGTGAGACAGGCAACAGTAAATGGCGTCAAACATGCTTGGGATAAAAAAAAAAAAAAAAAAAAAACAATAAAATAAAACAAACCCCCTCCACCCAAAAAAAAAAAATGGGCAGACTTGATGGTCTTTTCCTGCTGTCACTTTTCTGTTTCATATTGGCCTAAATTTATGAAGACATTTTTTTTTTTTTTTTTGGTTATGTGTTATAGCAGAAAGTTAAAAAAAAATGGATTTTTTTTATTGGTCTTTTTTTTGTTTATAGCGCAAAAAAAAAAAATCTCCAAAAGGAAACTGTCCTTATATTAAAAGTCAGCAGCTACATTATTTGAACCTGCTGTGTTTTTTTTTTTTTCTTTTTACAGGCTGCAACTTCGCTTTGTGAACTGAGCTTCTTTGTGATTTCAGCACGCTTGAATGCGATCGCATTATTGGTTCACTAATTGGCTTGGTGCCTAGAGTTACCCGTGTGTTATTGTAACCTTTCAAGTGGTTTCACACAAGTGTAGATTTGCCAAGGCTTGCTTTGACGTGTTTAGCTTACCCCAGCCCTGTAGACTCGATAGATAAGAGTTTTGTTATTCAATTTCAGGTGGAGATAAGTCATCTGAAAGCCAAGCTGAACTCGCTGCAGGATGAAGTACAGAAGGCGCGGGTATCGGCGCAGCTCTCTAGCGTCACTCTTCAAGCAGCTGACTCTCCGGCCTTCATGTCCAGTATTCCACCTCCTTCCTCCACCTTCCAGGGGGACGACATGGACTTTAGTGATGTCATCTGGTCTCAGCAGGAAATTAACAACCTTTCCAGTGAAGTGGCCAGGCTGCAGGAGGAGGTGACCCACTGGAAGCACATTGCCCAGGTGAGACCCCCCTCCCCCATCCCATTCCGAGCTCATTGTGTGCAATGCAAACCTTTTGCTTAGAATAAATAATTTTATTTTTTTTTCCATTTTAGGTAACAAAGGCTCAGGGCACACAGAGCCCCGACTCGAATGAGGTTGGAGTGTTACAAAACACTGTCAAGGTACAAGATTGTGTTAAAAAATGCTGTGACATTGTTTAACCACTTCCTGCCCGGCCTATAGCAGATTGACGGCCGGGCGGTAGTTCAGTTATCCTGACTGGGCATCATATGACGTCCAGCAGGATAACATGCCGCCGCACGCCCGCGGGGGCACGCATCGCAGCGATCGGTGTGTCAGTCTGACACACCGCTCCACCGATCTTGGTAAAGAGCCTCCGCCGGAGGCTCTTTTACCACGTGATCAGCCATGTCCAATCACGGCTGATCACGATGTCAATAGGAAGAGCCGTTGATCAGCTTTTCCTCACTCGCGTCTGACAGTAGAGGAGAGCCGATCGCATTAGACCACCAGGGAAGGGGCAACATGTGGATGGCCAGGTATGTACCCCATGGCCATCCACATGTGCCCAGTTTGTGCCCAATCTGTGCCAATCAATGCCCACAAATGGGCACTGATTGGCACCATTATATTTCAGTGTTGCCCAGCAATGCCACCCATTAGTGTCATCAGTGCCCATCCATGCCGCCTATCAGTGCCTCCCATAAGTACCCATCAATGCCACCCATGAGTGCCCATCAGTGCTGCATACCAGTGCCTCCTATCAGTGCCCATCAGTGCCCATCAGTACAGCCATATCAGTGCCAGTCATTGAAGAAGAAAACATACTTATTTACAAAAATTTTTAACAGAAACAAAGAAAAACTTGTTTTTTATTTCAAAATGTTTTTTCATTTGTTGCGCAAAAAATAAAAATTCCAGAGGTGATCAAATATCACCAAAAGAAAGCTCTATTTGTGGGAAGAAAATGATAAATTTGTTTGGGTACAGTGTTGTAGGACCGCGCAATTGTCATTCAAATTGCGATAGCGCTGAAAGCTGAAAATTGGCCTGGGCAGGAAGGTGTCTAAGTGCCTGGTATTGAAGTGGTTAAATACTGGTAGCATTGTGAAATGGATACAGAAATACTGCTGTTTATTTTGGTGCTTGGAGGTCTTCATTTTTACAGCACATATTATTTTTATTTTTTTTCCTCAAAGAGAGCAGGAGGTGCCGAGTGGCTGCTGGGAGGGGGAGCAGGAGGTGCCGAGTGGCTGCTGGGAGGGGGAGCAGGAGGTGCCGAGTGGCTGCTAGGAGGGGGAGCAGGAGGTGCCGAGTGGCTTCTGGGAGGGGGAGCAGGAGGTGCCGAGTGGCTTCTGGGAGGGGGAGCAGGAGGTGCCGAGTGGCTTCTGGGAGGGGGAGCAGGAGGTGCCGAGTGGCTTCTGGGAGGGGGAGCAGGAGGTGCCGAGTGGCTGCTGGGAGGGGGAGCAGGAGGTGGCGAGTGGCTGCTGGGAGAGGGGGCAGGAGGTGCAGAGTGGCTGCTGGGAGGGGGAGCAGGAGGTGCCGCTGGGAGGGGGAGCAGGAGGTGCCACTGGGAGGGGGAGCAGGAGGTGCCGCTGGGAGGGGAGCAGGAGGTGGCGAGTGGCTGCTGGGAGAGGGAGCAGGAGGTGCAGAGTGGCTGCTGGGAGGGGAAGCCGTGCGGCTGCTGGGAAGGGTAGCAGGGGGAGCGGCTGTTGAGAAGGGGGGAAAGGGGGAGCTGAGAGGACAACCTGAATGACTTCAGTGCTTCTGCTGTGACAATGAATTGCTCCACAGTGCCTGTAGATACAGAATTCAGTAAGACCTTGCTTCAATGCTCATGTAAGCATTGATGTGCATAGCCTCACCACAGTTTCACTTTAAATGCATCAGTAGCAAAATATTAAATATCCTGTGTATTTAGTCAGCTTTTGGGGACACAAATTGTAGTGGCAAGGGTTCTTTTTAGCCTAAAATATAATTACAGGGACCTATTGAGATTCTCATGTAGAGAGGCCAAACAGCTAAGATACTGGTATGTAGACAACTTTATAGTAAAAAAAATAAATAAAATGTGTCATAACCATCTGGGAGTCCATAGTTATTTCCAGGCATGTTAATTTGACACAATTGCTCTAATTTATAATCTTTAATGAGAATTCTCTCTTATCCTTTAGCGACCTTTAAGATTTCACACCTGCCCCAGAAAAAAAAAAAACATTGCAAACTGAAGTGGATTCTATTTTTGCTGCATTGTAATGGAGGGCGTTCTTATTTGTAACACTTAACTGAACATTATTTTTTTTTTTTTTTTTTTACCACAGGACTTGAAGTTGAAGCTAAGCCGCCAGATTGATGAACACCAGCATGAGCTCTCCGTCTTACAAGATGCCCATCGGCAGAAGCTGGCGGAGATCACGCGAAGACACCGCGAGGAGTTGGGTGAATATGAAGAAAGGATCGAGGAACTGGAGGAACAGTTCAATTCAGGTCTTTGCTTGTTAATAATTTCCTAACTTACACTGGTGGCCCTTATTTTGGAAGTGGTACTGGAATTGAAGGAATGCAGTTTACCCCTACATCCCACAGAATGCCTATATACCAGTTATATAAAGAATAACTTTAAATATCAATTGCTGTCTAATAATGTACAGGTTCTCACTGCAGTTTTTGTTCTTCTCCACTCTGGGTAGGGCTTCTGGGATGGATCTGAGCGATGCTTTATGCTGGCTCTGAATAATCAGAATCGCTCTGACCTGTCCTGGTAGCCCTGCGGATGAAGAGTGGGGATTTCAGATCCCTGGACCGCTGAACCTGCTGTGTGGGCATTACCCGCTCAACAAGTATTGCTCAATAAGTAATAGCAGCCTGGGCTGTGGGGTGTAAGTTTTACCTTTTTTTTTTTTCTGAGCCCTTGTTCACACTGATGCAATGCGAGAAACACTCAAGATTTGTTGCGGGTGTCCATGCGATCTGCTGCGGCTGTCAGAATAAGTTAGAATAACAACACCCCCCGAAACAGATTGCAAAACTCAGTGTTATTCAGGTGCTGGGGGGGAGAGTGTCCTGCACCATTTTGGCAGGGATGTGATGTGAGCCATGAAAAATGTATTGCTCAAATCGCACCGCACAGACATCACATGTGATGTGCGCAGGAATGCTGTGTGATTCCTGTGCGAATCAAGTGCGGTGTTCCGCATGCAATACTGTGAACCCAGACTGAAAGCTGAACTTGCACTTCAAAATCAGCCTGTTGCAATCCCCCATACAGAAACACAGGCTGGGAGCCAATCGGGTGTGCTGCATGTAGATGTATTAAACAGGATAGGAGGAGACTACAGTGTGAGCAGAGAGATGACTTCATCAGTCTACTTTTGCAGTTTTGCCATCCACTCAGCAGCTGCAGGTGCACAGATGACACCACAATATTCCTTAAAGTGATTGTAAAGTCTTTTGTGTTTTTTTTTTTTTTCTATTTAAAATAACAAACATGTCATACTTGCCTGCTTTGTGCGGTGGTTTTGCACAGGGCAGCCCGGATCCTCTTAATTTCGGGTGCCTGGCCCCTCCCTCCCCTGTTGCGTTCCCCCACAGCAAGCAGCTTGCTATGGCGGCACCTGAGCCGAGCTACAGCCCCTCTCTCCTGATTGGCTAACAAGGTTTGATTGACAGCAGTGGGAGTCGTCAATGGCGCCGCTGCTGTGTCTCTGCCAATCAGGAAGGAAATTCCTGGACGGCTGAGGCACACGTGGCCATCGCTGGATAGAGATAGGGCTCAGGTAAGTATTAGTTGGGGGGGGGGGGGCTGCTGCACATAGATGGATTTTTATCTTAATGCATTAAGAAAAAAAACCCTGTCTGCCTTTACAACCACTTTAACTGTAACAGAGATAGTGGTGGTACCCTTGCAGTTGTGCTGTGTGACAGTTGTATAAATCTCAGGACTGGATGGACAGAAATGCAAATCCTTGTCAGGTAATAAAGCCACTACCATATATACATTCAATCAGTGTCTTTACCCATCTGCTGAGGGTTCTGCTTCATCTTTGCAATAGTATCAGTACAGATGAAAA
>JBBGZY010003448.1:0-96045 GCA_037952925.1 Lithobates clamitans | reverse complement strand
CATTCTCTCAGTCAACATTGGCTGGAAAGTATATTACAGTGTATTCACTTGTGTTCATTATTTTTTTTTACATTACTTCAGTTACTTCCTGGTTTCTTGCCTAGGCGAATGATGTCATCCATCCCCGGAGTCTTCAGGAAGGGAGGAGGGGTTTTCTCATCTAATCACACTCTCCTGCCTGTACGCCTTAGCTAAGGGCAGATGGATTCCAGGAAATAAATGCCACATGAATCACCTGCCCTTGCTAAGCAGACATGCTAAGGCGGGGCGGGGGGGGGGGGTTTCAAAGTGATTTCTCAGCAAAATAAAGCATGGAGAGATGGGTGGGCGAGTGATGAATATTAAAATCAATTAAATAGTATTTTTGATTTGTGGTGCCCAGATGAAGTGCAGTCCCACTTTAAGGAATGGCCTTGGCTTCTTTAAAATGACAGGTTTGGTTTTACAGCAGTGGTCTCCGAACTACGGCCCTGGGGCCAGTGTGGCCCTTCGCTTGCCTTCATCCAGCCCTTAAGACATTATTTCTGCCACTGGCATCAACAATGGGGCACTATTCCTTCCACTGAGAACAATGGGGCACTATTCCTTCCACTGAGAACAATGGGGCACTATTCCTTCTATTGACACCAACAATGGGGCACTATTCCTTCCACTGACACCAACAATGGGCACTATTCCCAACTATTTCTCCACCTAGTACCAAAGATCAGGCATTGTTTACTCCCACTGGGCACAGTCTGCCCCCCCCCTCCCTATTAGGTCCCCCTTTCTAGTAGCCGGTTGGACCCCCTTTATTAGGTCCCCTTGCTAGTAGCGGGTTGGACCCCCTTTATTAGGTCCCCCTTGCCAGTAGCGGGTTGGACCACCTTTTTGCCGCCATTCTTGGTGGCATAGATACAACAAGGTGTTGGAAATGTTCCTCAGATTTTGCTCCATAGTGACCTGATACAGTTGTTTGCAAAAGTTTAGGAACCCCTGACAATTTCATTGATTGTCATTTATAAATATTTGGGTTTTTGGATCAGCAATTTTCATTTTGATCCAGTAAATAGCTGAAGGACTCAGTAATATTTCAGTAGTGAAATGAGGTTTATTGGATTAACAGAAAATGCGCAATATGCATCAAACTAAATTAGACAGGTGCATAAATTTGGGCACCCCGACAGAAAAATCACATCACTATTTAGTAGAGCCTCCTTTGGCAGAAATAACGGCCTCCAGACCACATATGTCAAACACGAGGCCCGTGGGCCAAATCCTGCCTGCCAGGCCATTTCATACGTCCCTCCACACCTCTCCTGCAACTGCGGCACTCCCCCCATCTACACCTCTACCGGGTCTCAAGCAGTCAGCAGCAGATAGGAGGACAAAACTCCCCTTCCAGATCCTGTGCTTCTCCATGCAGCTGCAGAGAGGCTCATCTCTGCCAGCCCCCCCTGTCTGAGCAAAAGGCGGACAGAACTCCTCCTACAGATCCTGTGCAGCCGCAGCACCCCCTCGTCTCCACCTTCCCTTTGGCTCCACATTAATCTAGACTCAGGGGACTCCAGACCTTCTCTGGTCCTCCTTTATACGCTACACTTATTGCTTCCCATCTCCACTCCCAGCTTTTTCCCACCAGTAGCACAAGGGAAGGAGGGTGCACTGTCATGTAAGGGAGGGTGGGGAGCTCTTGACTTCTGATATTAATGGGGGGGGGGGGTGCTCTCGAAATCTAGTCTTACAGATACAACTGGCCCCTTGAGGGCAACCATAATGCTGATGTGCACCAATAGTTTGACACCCTGCTCTAGACCCCTCCTATAGCCCAGTGATGGAGAACCTTGGCACCCCAGATGTTTTGGAACTACATTTTCCATGATGCTCATGCACACTGCAGTGTGCATGAGGATCATGGGAAATGTAGTTCCAAAACATCTGGGGTGCCAAGGTTCGCCATCACTGCTCTAGCCTATAGCCAGATGTAACCAACTGCTCCTCTGAGAAGAACTGTCTGGAGGTCCATCTGAAGCCCCGTCCATCCTTCTCCACCAATGCAGAGCGAAGGGCGGTCAGGATCCGTTGTGTACACACCCAACTTCAGCAAGATGAATTCTGATTGGTTGCTGTGTGTGATTTGCGCTTAGCGTCTCTTTATTATAATATTATACCACCCATGTCCAGACCGTGTCACCCACCATGAGTTGGTATCTGGTCATTGGCTGTGGGCTTCAGGCAACACCAAAGGCCTCGGGTCATCTCAGCCTTCAGAAATAGGAGGACATCCGGCTTCTCCGTTCCTCAGGTAGGTGCATCGGCAATAGGGACCTCAGCAGAGGTGACCTGTGACCCGGCCCCCGGGGCCCCGCAGGTCTATAGAAACATCATGAACGTGACCTTGGCGTCTTACTGCACAGCTGCTCCTCACACCGGATGCTCCTCCACAAGACCAAAGGGGAAATCAGAGCAAATGAAGGGAGTGCATCGCACACCTGTGCTCCGGGCCCCTGGGGGCCCTTAAAGGCAGTCCTGGGAGAGGAGAGGGGGGCATCAGCCGGTGAAAGGTTTCCAGAGCCGCCTAAATACCTCCTCTGAGCATTCGACTATTTCCAGTACGTTGTTCCCTCCCCTCCCCCACCGTCATTAGAAGGTCTCAAAGGTCACTCAAAGGGTTAATCCCGACACCTGCGCCAGGTAGTCCGTCAGTGCGAGGTGAGCCAAGTCTGCCCTAGAAGATCTCCGCTGTGTTCATGTGAGGGGATAACGAGGCAAAGAGCGACTGGAAGAGGAACTGCAACCCGTCTACTCTGAACTTCCCACCATCAGTTCTGATCATAAAGGCAAATAGACGGCGAGGGAATTTACTCCAGAGCTTAGAAAATGAGGAGGAGCTTCACTGTCCACAGAACACCCAATCACATGCAAGGAAAAGAAAAAAAAAAAACAAATTTTTGCTTACACCTGATTGGATGATGGAAGTCAGCAGAGCTTCCCCTCATTTACTAAACTGCCCCCCACATACCCCAGTGTTACTCCCGCTGACCCCCATCCCCCAGTGTTACACCCCCCCGACCCCACATACCCCAATGTCACTCCCGCTGACCCCCACATACTCCAGTGTTACTCCCGCTGACCCCCACATACTCCAGTGTTACTCCTGCTGACCCCCATCCCCCAGTGTTACACCCCTGACCCCCATATACCCCAGTGTTACTCCCCCGACCCCACATACCCCAGTGTTACACCCCCTGACCCCCATATACCCCAGTGTTACTCCCCCGACCCCACATACCCCAGTGTTACACCCCCTGACCCCCACACACCCCAGTGTTACTCCCACTGACCCCCACACACCCCAGTGTTACTCCCGCTGACCCCCACATACCCCAATGTTACTCCCGCTGACCCCCACATACCCCAATGTTACTCCCGCTGACCCCCACATACCCCAGTGTTACTCCCCCTGACCCCCACATACCCCAGTGTTACTCCCGCTGACCCCCACATACCCCAGTGTTACTCCCGCTGACCCCCACATACCCCAGTGTTACTCCCGCTGACCCCCATCCCCTAGTGTTACACCCCCACAACCCCACATACCCCAGTGTTACTCCCGCTGACCCCCACATACCCCAGTGTTACTCCTGCTGACCCCCACATACCCCAGTGTTACTCCTGCTGACCCCCATCCCCCAGTGTTACACCCCCCCAACCCCACATACCCCAATGTTACTCCCGCTGACCCCCACATACCCCAATGTTACTCCCGCTGACCCCCACATACCCCAGTGTTACTCCTGCTGACCCCCATCCCCCAGTGTTACACCCCCCCAACCCCACATACCCCAATGTTACTCCCGCTGACCCCCACATACCCCAATGTTACTCCCGCTGACCCCCACATACCCCAATGTTACTCCCGCTGACCCCCATATACCCCAGTGTTACTCCCCCCAACCCCCACATACCCCAGTGTTACACCCCCTGACCCCCACATACCCCAGTGTTACACCCCCCCAACCCCCACATACCCCAGTGTTACTCCCCCCAACCCCCCACATACCCCAGTGTTACTCCCCCTGACCCCCACATACCCCAGTGTTACACCCCCCCGACCCCCACATACCCCAGTGTTACACCCCCTGACCCCCACATACCCCAGTGTTACTCCCCCTGACCCCCACATACCCCAGTGTTACTCCCCCTGACCCCCACATACCCCAGTGTTACACCCCCTGATCCCCACATACCCCAGTGTTAATCCTGCTGACCCCCACATACCCCACTGTTACACCCCCTGACCCCCACATACCCCACTGTTACACTCCCCCGACGCCCAACATACCCCAGTGTTACCCCCTGTCTGCCTTGGGAGATGCACCCCCCCCCCCCGATAACCTCACAAGAACTGCCCATCCTCCCTCCCTCCCCCCAGCATCTCCTCTATTACCCTGCAATGCTCGCTGCCCCACAACCATGTAACCTCTAACAAACACTGCGCATGCGCCTCCTGGAGCGCAGCGTGCCCTGAAGATATGTAAATATAAGCATGTGACATCTCTCTGCTGCCCTCTGATGGACACACAGGGGTATGACAGGCTGTAATCCGTACAGCGGCAAGGGGGTGTGGCTGCAGAGTGGAGCTCCATCACTGACAGGAAGCACGTGTCCTCCACTCCACTTCTCTTTTTTTTTTTTTACTTAACTTTATTGTGAATCTCTGCAGCTGGAGCTCCACTGTCACAGGAAACATGTGGCCTCCACAACTCCACCTTTTTTTTTTAATTTTTAAATGAACTTTAATGTAACAAACAACAACTAGACGATACTACAGGAAGTGGAGCCCGGGATTTCCAGAAATACAAGAAGATATTTTTGGGAGGTTTTGTAGTTTCTTTTAAGGTTCTCTCCGTACATTAACATTGTAAACTGGATTTGTTTGTAAAAGTGATTGATTAACCACTTCAGCCCCGGAAGGATTTGCCCCCTTAATGACCACAGCATTTTTTGGGATTCGGCACTGCGTTGCTTTAACTGACAATTGCGCGGTCGTGTGACGCTGTACCCAAACAAAACTGACATCCTTTTTTTCCCACAAATAGAACTTTTTTTTGGTGGTATTTGATCACCTCTGATCTGTTTTTATTTTTTGCGCTATAAACAAAAAAAGAGCGACAATGGGTGAGGACGGGGGGCATGGTACTGAGGATGTACAGTGTCTTCAGTACAGTGTGCCCCCCCCCCATCCTCAGTACAATGCACCCCCCCCGTCTTCAGTACAGCCCCCCATCCTCAGTACAATGCGCCCCCGTCCTCAGTACAATGCCCCCCCCCCCCGTCTTCAGTACAATGCGCCCCCCCCGTCTTCAGTACAGCCCCCCATCCTCAGTACAATGCCCCCCCCATCCTCAGTACAATGCACCCCCCCATCCTCAGTACAATGCGCCCCCCCCCCGTCTTCAGTACAGCCCCCCATCCTCAGTACAAAGCCCCCCATCCTCAGTACGATGCCCCCCGTCCTCAGTACATCCCCCCATCATCAGTACAATGCGCCCCCCACCGTCTTCAGTACAATGCGCCCCCCGTCTTCAGTACAATGCGCCCCCCCTTCAGTACAATGCACCCCCCCTTCAGTACAATGCGCCCCCCGTCTTCAGTACAATGCCCCCCCTCTTCAGTACAATGCGCCCCCCTCTCTTCAGTACAATGCGCCCCCCCCCCGTCTTCAGTACAATGCCCCCCCTCTTCAGTACAATGCGCCCCCTCTCTTCAGTACAATGCCCCCCCTCTTCAGTACAATGCGCCCCCTCTCTTCAGTACAATGCGCCCCCCACCGTCTTCAGTACAATGCACCCCCCGTCTTCAGTACGATGCGCCCCCCCGTCTTCAGTACGATGCGCCCCCCCGTCTTCAGTACAATGCCCCCCCGTCTTCAGTACAATGCCCCCCTCTTCAGTACAATGCGCCCCCCCCCGTCTTCAGTACAATGCGCCCCCCCTCTTCAGTACACTGCGCCCCCCCTTCAGTACAATGCGCCCCCCCATCTTCAGTACAATGCCCCCCCTCTTCAGTACAATGCGCCCCCCTCTCTTCAGTACAATGCCCCCCCTCTTCAGTACAATGCGCCCCCCCCCCGTCTTCAGTACAATGCGCCCCCCCTCTTCAGTACAATGCGCCCCCCGTCTTCAGTACAATGCGCCCCCCCTCTTCAGTACAATGCGCCCCCCCTTCAGTACAATGCGCCCCCCCCCTTCAGTACAATGCGCCCCCCCTTCAGTACAATGCGCCCCCCCGTCTTCAGTACAATGCCCCCCCTCTTCAGTACAATGCGCCTCCCCCGTCTTCAGTACAATGCCCCCCCCCCCCTGTCTTCAGTACAATGCACCCCCCGTCTTCAGTACGATGCGCCCCCCCGTCTTCAGTACAATGCCCCCCCTCTTCAGTACAATGCGCCCCCCCGTCTTCAGTACAATGCCCCCCCTCTTCAGTACAATGCGCCCCCCCGTCTTCAGTACAATGCCCCCCCTCTTCAGTACAATGCGCCCCCCCTTCAGTACAATGCGCCCCCCCCCGTCTTCAGTACAATGCGCCCCCCCTCTTCAGTACACTGCGCCCCCCCTTCAGTACAATGCGCCCCCCCATCTTCAGTACAATGCCCCCCCTCTTCAGTACAATGCGCCCCCCTCTCTTTAGTACAATGCCCCCCCTCTTCAGTACAATGCGCCCCCCCTCTTCAGTACAATGCGCCCCCCCCCCCCGTCTTCAGTACAATGCGCCCCCCCTCTTCAGTACAATGCGCCCCCCGTCTTCAGTACAATGCGCCCCCCCTTCAGTACAATGCGCCCCCCCCCCCTTCAGTACACTGCGCCCCCCCTTCAGTACAATGCGCCCCCCCATCTTCAGTACAATGCCCCCCCTCTTCAGTACAATGCGCCCCCCTCTCTTCAGTACAATGCCCCCCCTCTTCAGTACAATGCGCCCCCCTCTCTTCAGTACAATGCCCCCCGTCTTCAGTACAATGCGCCCCCCCTCTTCAGTACAATGCGCCCCCCGTCTTCAGTACAATGCACCCCCCCTCTTCAGTACAATGCGCCCCCCCTTCAGTACAATGCGCCCCCCCTTCAGTACAATGCGCCCCCCCCTTCAGTACAATGCGCCCCCCCTTCAGTACAATGCGCCCCCCCCTTCAGTACAATGCGCCCCCCCTTCAGTACAATGCGCCCCCCGTCTTCAGTACAATGCGCCCCCCCTCTTCAGTACAATGCGCCCCCCGTCTTCAGTACAATGCGCCCCCCCCCTTCAGTACAATGCGCCCCCCCTTCAGTACAATGCGCCCCCCGTCTTCAGTACAATGCGCCCCCCCTCTTCAGTACAATGCGCCCCCCGTCTTCAGTACAATGCGCCCCCCCTCTTCAGTACAATGCGCCTCCCCCGTCTTCAGTACAATGTGCCCCCCCGTCTTCAGTACAATGCGCCCCCCCGTCTTCAGTACAGTACAATGCGCCCCCCCCCCCCCGTCTTCAGTACAATGCACCCCCCCTCTTCAGTACAATGTGCCCCCCCCCCCCCCCGTCCTCAGTACAATGCGCCCCCCCATCCTCAGTACAGCGCTAGGGAAATAATAAATAATCGCTTTTACAAGGAGAACATTTTACCAGAAAGTACAAAACTTCCCAAAAATCTCTTCTTGTATTTCTGCAAATCCCAACAGAATGGCTCTGTATGAGCTCCACTCCACACACAGATCATGTGACCTCCACTTCCTGTAGTGGATCTCCAGTTGCAGATTCACGATAAAGTTCAGATAAAAAGAGAAGTGGAGTGGAGGCCACGTGCTTCCTGTCATCAGTGGAGCTCCACTCTGCAGCCACACCCCTCTCTACAGCGGAAGACGATCCACGGCTCCTCCCACTAATCGGTCTCAGGCCAGTGACGTCATCAGTCTGGGTCCAAGCATAGTGTGGAGATCACGTGGAGCAAAGATGAGGCCGCTGACAGATGAGGAGACCAGAACCATGTTCGAGAAATTGTCCAAATAGTGAGTGTGACCCCCAAATACCGGGAGAGAAGAGGGGGCCCCTGGAGGTGTCACTGTGGGGTCCGTAGGATGACTGTGTGGGGCCCCTGGAGGTGTCGCTGTGGGGTCCGTAGGATGACTGTGTGGGGCCCCTGGAGGTGTCACTGTGGGGTCCGTAGGATGACTGTGTGGAGCCCCTGGAGGTGTCGCTGTGGGGTCCGTAGGATGACTGTGTGGGGCCCCTGGAGGTGTCACTGTGGGGTCCGTAGGATGACTGTGTGGGGCCCCTGGAGGTGTCGCTGTGGGGTCCGTAGGATGACTGTGTGGGGCCCCTGGAGGTGTCGCTGTGGGGTCCGTAGGATGACTGTGTGGGGCCCCTGGAGGTGTCGCTGTGGGGTCCGTAGGATGACTGTGTGGGGCCCCTGGAGGTGTCACTGTGGGGCCCGTAGGATGACTGTGTGGGGCCCCTGGAGGTGTCACTGTGGGGCCCGTAGGATGACTGTGTGGGGCCCCTGGGGGTGTCACTGTGGGGCCCGTAGGATGACTGTGTGGGGCCCCTGGAGGTGTCACTGTGGGGTCTGTAGGATGACTGTGTGGGGCCCCTGGAGGTGTCACTGTGGGGTCCGTAGGATGACTGTGTGGGGCCCCTGGAGGTGTCACTGTGGGGCCCGTAGGATGACTGTGTGGGGCCCCTGGAGGTGTCACTGTGGGGCCCGTAGGAGGACTGTGTGGGGCCCCTGGAGGTGTCACTGTGGGGTCCGTAGGATGACTGTGTGGGGCCCCTGGAGGTGTCACTGTGGGGTCCGTAGGATGACTGTGTGGGGCCCCTGGAGGTGTCACTGTGGGGTCCGTAGGATGACTGTGTGGGGCCCCTGGAGGTGTCACTGTGGGGCCCGTAGGATGACTGTGTGGGGCCCCTGGGGGTGTCACTGTGGGGCCCGTAGGATGACTGTGTGGGGCCCCTGGAGGTGTCACTGTGGGGTCTGTAGGATGACTGTGTGGGGCCCCTGGGGGTGTCACTGTGGGGTCCATAGGAGGACTGTGTGGGGACCCTGGGGGTGTCACTGTGGGGTCCGTAGGATGACTGTGTGGGGACCCTGGGGGTGTCACTGTGGGGTCCGTAGGATGACTGTGTGGGGACCCTGGGGGTGTCACTGTGGGGTCCGTAGGATGACTGTGTGGGACCCTGGGGGTGTCGCTGTGGGGTCCGTAGGATGACTGTGTGGGGCCCCTGGAGGTGTCGCTGTGGGGTCCGTAGGATGACTGTGTGGGGCCCCTGGAGGTGTCACTGTGGGGTCCGTAGGAGGACTGTGTGGGGCCCCTGGAGGTGTCACTGTGAGGCCCCAGACGGTTGGGTGACTCTCAGATTCTAATCATTTCTCTCTCTCTGTTTCTCAGTATCGGGGAGAATATAAAGCTGTTGGTCGATCGTCCTGACGGCACTTACTGCTTCCGGTTACACAACGATCGAGTGTATTATGTCAGGTAGGAGGGTCTATAGAAGACCGATCGTTATTCATTCTTCATTATCAGACTTGTATTTGATTAGAGCGAATGTCTCACTTCAATGGGGGCCCCTCGGGGGCACTTCTCACCTTCCTTCCCATCTGGTTCTGTGGTGACCGGCTGACATTCGATTCATCTATAGGCAGGCTGGTCTCTCGATCGACTTCTGTACAGCCGGACCCCCTTTCCCCTCTCTTTTATTCTCAAGGGTCTCTGCTAAAAAATATATATATATCATGTTTGGGGGTTCCAAGTAATTTTCTAGCAGAAAATAATGATTTTTACTTGTAAGTGATAAATGTCAGAAAAGGTTTGGTCTTTAAATGGTTAAACTTCCTTCATTTACAAAAAGAGTGAAAAGATACTTTGTTTCTACTTATTTGTGTTATGATAAAACTTTGCAGGCTGCCTGTTTGTTTTTGTTTGTTTTTTTTTTAGAATCGTGACATGGGGAAAAAGATCGCAATTTTGATTCTGAACGATTAATCGTGCAGCTCTAGTTTGTAGACTACACAACTTTTGCGCAAACCATCATTATACACTTATTGGGATTTTTTCTACCAAATATATGTAGCAGAATACGTTATTGGCCTAAACTGTTTTTTTTTTTTTTTTTTTTCAAATTTGTTGCTGGTTTTTTTGTTTTATAGTACAACAAATAAAAAGCGCAGAGGTGATCAAATACCACCAAAAGAAAGTTCTATTTGTGGGGGGAAAAAAAGGACGTCAATTTTGTTTGGGTACAACATCGCATGACCGCGCAATTGTCTGTTAAAATAATGCAGTGCCCAATTACAAAAAAATTGCCTGGTCATGGGGGGGGGGGGTAAATTCTTCTGGGGCTGAAGTGGTTAAAGTAAACTTTTTAGTATGTATTAGAGTTGCACCAATGCCACTTTTTTAAGGCAGAGTGCAAGTATCAATATATTTTTACAAGTACTCGTCAATACCGATATTTATTTATTTTATGTCGCGACAGTGGCATATGCAGCACTGATGAGGTGTGGACTGTGGGGTGTTTTTTTTTATAATGCTTTCCTTGTTTTTGGGGGGAGTGGGCGGGGGCGGACGATGTCAGTCAGTGGGGTTTTTTTTTATTATAGTTTTTACAATTTAATCTTTATTTATCTTTACAATTTTATCTTTATCTCCTCCTTCTTCCTTTTTTTTTATATTTATCAGCCCTGTTGGGGGCGGGGGGGGGGGCTTTGGTGAGATATGAGGGGTCTATATCGCCTGACATCTCCCTTTTGAGGCAGAGAAAGGAACTGAGGACACGGATTCCCCAGGCCCTTTCTCTGTGGCCTCAGCTGCAGGGAAGATGAATGGACAGGAGACAGAGGCTCCTCTCCATTCATTAACTGAAGTATCGTAAACAGAAATTACAATGCTCAGTTATGATTGGACAACATCGGTGAGCACTGACTCTGTGCATTCAGAAAAGGAAGGAGCCGGTAAATGACATATATACCGACTCCTTCCTCCGCTCTCCATCCTGACAGATCCAGGAGGAGGGGGGACTGGAGAGAGGGAGGAGGACAGTAGAAGTTAGAGAAGTTGCTGGAGGAGCACACAGGGGACAGTTGGGAGGTGACCGGTGTGGGGGCAGTTACAAGCACTGATCCCCCCCCCCTGTATAGCCTTTCAATAAAGCAGCTGACAGCTGCGGGGGGGGGGGGGAGGAGGAGAAGCGACTGTCAGCTGCTTTATTGAAAGTTTATACAAGGGGAGGATCAGTGCTTGTAACTGCCCCCCCTCCACCGGTCACCTGTGAGGCTGCCCTCCCTCCCCCCTTCCCGTGGTACACTGAGGACGCCTGGCCCAATACAACAAATATCGAATCAAACATTGGCGCATTTGCACGGGTATTGGTACCGGTGCTTGTGTGTGTATGTGTGTGTGTGTATATATATATATATATATATATATATATAATTTTCTCATAGTTTGTAGATCAACTTTCACACATTCAGTCATTATGCACTTTATTTTATTCTGACGTCTTGATTTGCAGTGAGAAGATATTAAAGTTGGCGACAAACATCGCCCGGGACAAGTTGGTGTCGCTGGGGACGTGTTTCGGGAAGTTCACCAAGACGCAGAAGTTCCGTCTTCATATCACCGCTTTGGATTATCTCGCTCCATATGCAAAGGTAACGGCTTGTTGGCCACAGAGCTTGCGATCAGTGAGCGCAGCGTTCACACCGCTCCAGTTAGAAACAACTTTACCAGTAATCTCCAATAATATTATTATTATACAGGATTTATATAAAACCACCAATTTGTACTGTCTGCCTTCATCTTGTAAAGCGCTGCGCAAACTGTTGGCGCCATATAAATCCTGTTTATATATAAGTTCTGTATAATACATAAATCCTGAAGAATAGTAATCTCTGTGGACACAGAAATACAAATCAGTCAGGGGACCCAACTCTTCATAGATATATAAATTGATTGATATAGAGATATAACAATAAATATTTCTGGTCCCGTTGATCAGGGTCAGTTATTGATCATCCTCTGCAGGCTGTGGATCTCCAGTGTGACTCTACTGATCGATGTATTTCCGATCTCTCTCTGTACAGTACAAGGTGTGGGTGAAGCCCGGCGCTGAGCAGTCCTTCTTATATGGAAATCACGTTCTGAAGTCGGGACTGGGAAGGATAACGGAGAACACGTCGCAGTATCAGGGGGTCATCGTATATTCCATGGCCGATGTGCCGCTGGTGAGTCCTTACTGTGTCTTTTCTGCGGATTCAGATGGAAAGTATTTTCTGGAAGGGTCACATGTGATGGAATGTTGGTGGTACGGGGAAGTAGTGCAGGTTTAGGAATTGTATATCCCCTCCCCCCTCATTGTGCCAGAGGTAAGATGTAGAGCGACACTTACACCCCTTTCACACTGAGGCACTTTTTCGGCACCTTTTGCGCTAAAAAAAAACCAAATCCGGGTAAAAGTCTGTAGTAGACACACGATTGGATGATGTCTGTTTTTGGTGATGATTATTGTGTCTTCCTCTTTCATCACACAGGGCTTTGGTGTGGCTGCGAAGTCCACTCAGGAGTGCCGGAAGTTGGACCCGATGGTCATTGTGGTTTTCCACCAGGCAGACGTTGGCGAGTACATCAGACATGAAGACACGCTCACATAAGCTGCTCTAATTGGACTGCCAAAGACTTTCTAGATCAGAGGGCCGGTCAGTGACACTCCTACCGCCAATCACATCACAGGAATCCGATGTGGTGACACCGCGGACATGCTCAGTATAAGCTCCGCCTGCAGCAGGTCAGAGGTCGCCTTCAATGTTCTTTATGGACCTTTCTCAGCTGTCTGTGGCCTGGAGCTCATTCTTCAATCTTCTGTATGGAGAAGAAGAAATTCTATTTTGTATACAATTTCCAGCAGTTCTGTTGTATTAAAACGGATCGGATGAAACTTTTACTGTGTTCTGTCCCCGGAGGTTTCTTTTATGTTCTACTTTGTGGGTTTCCACAGTTGATCTTTACAATCGGGATCTCCTCCAATAAAGTGGTTGTGAAGGCTGAAGGTTTTTTACCTGAATACATTCTATGCATGAAGGTTAAAAAAAGAAAAAAAAAAACCTGCGTGCGGCAGATCTCTTCCCCCCCCCCCCAAACCTTAACACTTACCCGAGCCCCCATCATGATCTAGTAGTGTGCATGGGGAGCCTTGCGTCTCCCTCCTCATTGGCTGAGACAGCAGCTGGAGCCAGTAAGCCTATGAGGAGAGAGCGGGAACGAGCTGTGGCTGCGTGCGAACGGTCACACAGAGCCGTGGCTCGGGAGCCCCCATAGCAAGCTGCTTGTTATGGTGGTACTTTGGGGGGCGAAGAGGAGGAGCCAGGAGTGCTGGTGGGGGACCCAAGATGGCCTGTTTATTTAGAAAAAAAAAAAAGTTTTACAATCACTTTAAGGGCTCTTTCACACTTTCGTTAAATTTTAACCACTTCAGCCCCGGAAAATTTGGCTGCTGAATGACCAGGCCACTTTTTTTGCGATTCGGCACTGCGCCACTTTAACTGACAATTGCGCGGTCGTGCGACGTGGCACCCAAACAAAATTTGATGTTTTTTTTTTTTCTCCACAAATAGAGCTTTTATTTTGGTGGTATTGGATCATCTCTGTTTTTTTTTTTTTTGTTTTTTTGTTTTTTTGTTTTTTTTTTTTATTATTATTTTTTGCGCTATAAAAAAAAGTGACAATTTAGAAGAAAAACAATATTTTGTACTTTTTGCTATAATAAATATCCCCCCTTTTTTTTTTTGTTGCAGATATGTATTCTTCTACATATTTTTGGTTTAAAAAAAAAAAAAAATCGCAATAAGCGTATATTGATTGGTTTGCATAAAAAGTTAGAGCGTCTACAAAATAGGGGAACGATATAACTTTTTTTTTTTATTTTTACTAGTAATGGTGGCAATCTGAGATATTTTTTTTTTTTTTTTTTTTTATTGGGACTGCGACACTTTTGACACATTTTTGGGGCCATTGGCATTTATACAGCGATCAGTGCTATAAAAATGTCACTGGCAGGGAAGGGGTTAACACTAGGGGGGTGATCAAGGGGTTAACTGTGTTCCCTGGGTGTGTTCTAACTGTGGGGGGGGAGGGGGGCTGACTATAGGAGATGACAGATCGCTGTTCCTAGCTATTAGGAACTCACCATCTGTCTCTCCTCACAGAACAGGGATTTGTGTGTTTACATACACACACGTCCCTGTTCTGCCTTTCGTGACCACGATCGCTCGTGGCCGGCGGCCATTGCGACCGGTGGCCACGAGCATCGGCACCCCTGCAGTGCAGCGGGCACGTGCGCGCCCGCTATCCCGCTTAAAGTAGCCCACGTATAGCTACGACGGTTCGCGGGCTTGTGCCGACCTGCCGCGGTATAATGACGGCGGCTGGTCAGCAAAGCGGTTAAAGCAGCCTAAAAGCGCAATAACGCACCTAAAGTGTTAATGAATATTTAGGATGTGCTGTACAGGTGTTCTTGTTGTGTCAGGCAACACTTCTCAATCGCGCCTTGTGTGATTATTTCATATTTTAGCCTTATAAAAAAAAAAAAAAAAAAAATCACTTTTGAAGGTTTGCGATCGCACTGTAAACGCCGTAGGGAACAGTTCAATAGAAGTGAATGGAGACAGTTGCAAAGTGTCAATGGCTGCCAATCTCTGCAGATATCGTTATATTTGCCTCCCAGCAACGCTGACGTTGCAGTGTGAACATCTCCATCCACTCCCTATTGTAACAATTTGGAGTGGCATTGAGAGACATTCGGGACGCGTTTTAAAAACTCAACCCAACTGTCGCATTTGTAAAAGAGCCCTAATGTAACGGCTCCTGCCTCAAAACCAATGGCTTAGTATCAAAGCAAATGTCACCAGTGATAAAATCGGTTATGGCATTGCGCCTTTGTTGACCAAACCACTCAGATGTCACTCCATTGCTGCTTCCTTACCAGTAACTAATTAATTTCACTCTAGTCCATCCCAAAGGTGCGCTATCGGGTTGAGGTCAGGACTCTGTGCAGGCCAGTCAAGTTCCTCCACCCCAAGCTCACTCCTTCATGTCTTTATGGACCTTGCTTTGTGCACTGGTGGGCAGTCATGTTGGAACAGGAAGGGGCTGTCCCCAAACTCCTCCCACAAAGTTGGGAGCATGAAATTGTCCAAAATGTCTTGGTATGCTGAGGACTTAAGAGTTCCCTTCACTGGAACTAAGGGGCCAAACCCAACCCCTGAAAAACAAACCCCCCACATTATAATCCCCCCTCCACCCCCCACCATAATCCCTCCTCCTCCAAATGATTGGGTAGAAACACGAAAAAAAGTACTCTTGCGCACTGGTGTGTTAGCTAAAGAAATTCAAGAGGGGCTATGGGCTTCGGCTTTGCTGCTCTCGAAGGATGGGATTATCCTAATAGTGAAAAACAAAGAAAGAAACAAGAGAGCGCACCAGCCTAGCGCACAAAAGCACAAAAGTCGCAGGTGAATTAGCATATCAAACGCACAAAGGCAATAGTTCCAGTGGTAGGCAGCTGTCCAGATCCCAGGCTCTGAGGAAGAAGGTCAAACCTTCGAAACGCGTAAGCCAGCGGCGGTCCGTGTGCCTCCCTCCTGGGATCTGGACAGCTGCCTACCACTGGAACTATTGCCTTTGTGCGTTTGATATGCTAATTCACCTGCGACTTTTGTGAGTAGCTTTTTACCTTGTTTTTAATTTATTAAAATTTGCCAAGGATAATGCGCTAGGCTGGTGCGCTCTCTTGTTTCTTTCTTTGTTTTCCAAATGATTGGGACCAGTGCACAAAGCAAGGTCCATAAAGACATGGATGAGCGAGTTTGGGGTAGAGGAACTTGACTGGCCTGCACAGAGTCCTGACCTCAACCCCATAGAACACCTTTGGGATGAATTAGAGCGGAGACTGCGAGGGGGAGGGGAGGGGGAAAAAAAAACACACAAAACCCTTTCTGTGCAACATGCGCCTGAAAATATGGGACAGCAAGTATATGTATTTTTATAGTATCAATGACTAGCCAGATACAGAATGAATAGAAATGTCAGCTCTGCAGTCTTACCGGCTCCTTTACCGGCTCCTTTAGGGCTTTGTTATGGGAGAAGATTTCTCTAATTTTGGCTCGTCAATAAAATGTAAAAAACTAAAACTTCTCTTAAAAAATAAATGTAAAAAAACAGCCCAGTTTATAAAATATGTTTATTAGTAATAATCAGTTTTATGGGAAAAGGCACAGCTTGGAGCAGATCAATGATTTTGATCGGGACAAATAGACGGTCCACTGAACAGAAGTACGGCTTGTGATAATGGGGGACGAGGACGTCACCCAGAGATTGTCCAGCATGTAGAAGAATCTCATATTGACCCTCCATGACTCGGCTCCGATTTACTTCTGAAGTTTGTCGGGATGAGATCTGTGCATCGGAGTTCCCAGATTGCGTTGTGTATGAGCGCGGCGTCCGGTCAGCACCGCGGCTTCTGCGTCTCTGTGGTGGTCTTGACGTTGAACAGACGCTTCAAGAAGTAGAGCTGAAGGACCCCGGAGACCACGATGAGGACGCTGGTCCCGGCCGACCACCAGTTCACATAGTGGTAGTTGGACATCAATCTGTAGTAATCGGAGCCTCTTCTCATGCGGGCAAAAGTATAATAACGCCACATGTGGAGGATACGCCCCAAAACCACCTGAGAGCTCGCCTGAAAAGAGAAGATTGGAAGTCAGGAGATCGTACAATGCTCTGCTGATACTCCAGTGCTGGGAGGGGGTCAATAGACGTCCTAATATGACCTTGTTCGCCCCCTACTGCATGATCTGTGATCGTCAAGTCCTTCAGCTGATCACAGCACAGGAGAACGGGCCAATCACCTCACAGCCCTTTACCAGGTGATCAGCTGTCAGCCAAAGACAGCTGATCATG
The DNA here is from genome assembly GCA_037952925.1 of Lithobates clamitans. Taxonomy (NCBI): domain Eukaryota; kingdom Metazoa; phylum Chordata; class Amphibia; order Anura; family Ranidae; genus Lithobates; species Lithobates clamitans. The sequence goes on along the minus strand of JBBGZY010003448.1, from coordinate 79,088 downwards.
CAAATTAGTGGTGCCTTAGGAGTGCCACCCATCAGTGCCGCCTCATCATGAACACCACCCATCAGTGCCGCCTCATCATGAACGCCACCCATCAGTGCCGCCTCATCATGAGTGCCCACCCATCAGTGCCGCCTCATCATGAGTGCCCACCCATCAGTGCCGCCTCATCATGAGTGCCCACCCATCAGTGCCGCCTCATCATGAGTGCCCACCCATCAGTGCCGCCTCATCATGAGTGCCCACCCATTAGTGCTGCCTCATCATGAACGCCACCCATCAGTGCAGCCTCATCATGAGTGCCCACCCATCAGTGCTGCCTCATCATGAACGCCACCCATCAGTGCAGCCTCATCATGAGTGCCCACCCATCAGTGCTGCCTCATCATGAACGCCACCCATCAGTGCCGCCTCATCATGAGTGCCCACCCATCAGTGCCGCCTCATCATGAGTGCCCACCCATCAGTGCCGCCTCATCATGAGTGCCCACCCATCAGTGCCGCCTCATCATGAGTGCCCACCCATCAGTGCCGCCTCATCATGAGTGCCCACCCATCAGTGCCGCCTCATCATGAGTGCCCACCCATTCGTGCCACCCATCAGTGCAGCTTCGTCAGTGCCCACCCCATCAGCGCACATCAGTGAAGGAGAAAATTTACCGGTTGCAAAAGTTTTCTAAAAAAACTATGAAAATTATTTTATTTTTTTTCAAAATTTTCGGTCTTTTGTTGCTTTAGCAAAAAAAAAAAAAAAAATCCCCAGTGGTCTTTAAATACCCCAAAAAGAAATCTCTAGTGTGTGAAAAAAAAATTATAAAAATGTCATATAGTGTTGCATGACCGTGTAATTGTCATTCAAAGTGTGACAGAGCTGAAAACCGGCCTGGGCAGGAAGGGGAGTAAAAGTGCCCGGTAGGCACGTCGTTAAAAAAAGAACTCGGCTGTAGAGCAGGGAAGGCAGAACTCACCTCAATGGTGGCCAAGGTGTCGTTTAACTTTTGATGGTGGTTTTCAGGGGCGTGTTCAGGTCCTTCACCATCATGGAACACCCCAAAGTTCAGGTACACCTGAGCCGAGCCAAAGTGGTTCTGCCAGTTATTCACACACAGCTGATAGAATCCTGAGAAGAAGAAGCAGAGAGAGAAAACATTTCAATCATCAGACGTGGAATCCCACCTGGTACTACAATCCCCTTCTTCACTATGATAGACAGAACAGAGAACTGATTTTCAGTTAAGTCTAAGAGAGGATGCAATATAATAATATAATGTCAAAACCTAAAGTGGAACCTTCAGTCATTTTTTCATCTTTCTATCTATTAAATCTTCTGCTCTTGTTGTTGTTGTTTTAACTTTGGATAGTAAAACATTTCTTTCTGCCAGTAAATCCTTTTTACAGCCCACTTCCTGTTTCTTGTCTGGTCATTGGCCTAGGATTATGACATCATGCGCAGCTCTGATGTCATAAGCCTAGGCTCTCTCTCATGAGAAAGTTTGCCAGGAAGGGGGGGGGGGGGGGGGGGCGAGTCATAAGAGGGCCAATGAGAGCTACAGAACTGGAGGTGTGCTTCTGTGTATATCCAGGAAGTGAACAGGCAGCAGCTTCAGCTGCCCACAGTTAAAATGGCCGCAGCCAGACTCAGTGGAGAGAGATTTCTGCAGCATATTTGGCAAAGTACAGAATCCCAGTATATAATAAAATAATATGCAAAGTGGTTGGAGGGAAGCTTCAGAATGGCAAAGATGTTTTTATTACAAATTATGTGAGCAGACTGCAGCTCCTCTTAAGATACATTGACGACTGGATATAAGAAATAAACACGTCCCCCCCCCCCCCCCCCCGGCCCGCTCTAGTCTCTTCTGAATAAATTATACCCACCCACCGAACAGAAGTCAGAGATTGGCTTTCCATAGAATCCGTAACAAATGGCAACACACCAAATGCGTTGTGGAGATAGAAAGTGTATACTTGTACAACACCAACATTTCTGGGATAAATCAAGGACATACATGACCAATGAAATGAGAGACCTTACATAGGAGTATTATTATTATTATTATTTTATGTACTTATATAGCACCATCAATTTACGCAGCGCTTTACATATACATTGTACATTCACATCGGTCCTTATCCTCAAGGAGCCCACAATCTAAGGTCCCCAACTGACATTGTTATACTAGGGCCAATTTAGACAGAAGCCAGTTAACCTCCCAGCATGTCTTTGGAGTGTGGGAGGAAACCGGAGTACCCGGAGGAAACCCAACACAGGCACAGGGAGAACATGCAAACTCCAGGCAGGTAGCAACCCTTTTTACTGAGAGTGCTACCCACTACACCACTGTGCCGCCCAATATGTTTTGTCATTCCAATGGTCACGTTCAGCTTTATAAAAGAGTCCCCAAAATGGCCCCAAAAAACACCGTTTATGTTGTAGACGCAGAAATACATGTACAACACATTTGTGGTGTGCCAATATTTTGCCAATTCAAAGCTGTGATGTAACAATATTTTTAGGATAGTTTGGATTTTTTTTTTTTTTTTTAATACATGATCTATTGGTTTCCAAAGGACCCAGAGCATTAAAAGCGGTAATAAACCACAAGGAAAAAAAAAAACCCCATAAGACAAAGGCATAATGTGTGGGGGAGGTGCATCGCATACTAGCACATTATGAAATACTCACCTTAAAACGAAGCCCTGCAGCGGCGCCCGCACACCGCTGAGGGAGCCGACATGTTCCCTCTGCGTTTCTTCCGGGATCACTGGCTCCGGCGATGTGAGTCGCAATGACGTCACTCGGGCGCGGGAGCCCTCCCATCCGGCACCTGCAGAGCACATGCCTTGCTTACATCAGCGGCTGCATGCAGGGGGGTCAATATCTCCTAAATCATGCAGGATTAGGAGATATTCTTTTTACCTACAGGTAAGCCTGATTATAGAAAAAAATGTCCAAGCGGGGTATATAAATTGCTTTAAAGAAGAACTAAAAGAAAAACATTTTTTTTTAGCATTATATAGAGTGGAGAAGGATTAGAACCCCTGTCAGTTTTTATTACTGTCTGTGCCCCCGTTAGGAAGATTCCCCCCCCCTCTCTATTTCTCCTGTTTACCATTATCATTGAAAGAGAAAGTTAAAGAAAACCATACATTTTGGGTTGCCCCCAGAAAAGTAATAGAGGGGAAATCTTCCAAGGGATACCCTTAACTTGCAGGGATTTCTTCTCACTTCCTGTTTGGCTACGGGAACAGGAAGTGAAGGGAAATCTCCACAATGGGACACAGATGGCGAAAAAAACAAATCTGACGGGTAATAACCCTCTCTTACTCTATCCAAAATGAATAAATAGTTTTGCCCATAGTTTTACTTTAGGATGTTCACATCAAAGTGGTACATGCACCTTGCAGCCCCATAGGGGCAAGATATCTGTCCCCCTTCAACTTGCAGGTTGGCTGGATTCAGTCACATCTTATGGGGCTATACAGGGTGCCGGGGCAAATATCAGCACACCCGCTCTGCAGCTGTATCTTCTGTGCTTTATACAATGTGAAGGAGCTTTGTGTTTCTGCAAACCTGGAAGGATGTACATGTTGGGGAACTCCTACATGAGACCCTTCTAACCCCCCATCGTGAATCCTATTCTATATCCCAAGTAATGGGAGAGTTCACGCTGTTGGCGCTCCATGTGGTTGTTCCTCTCCGTGGCAGCTGGTGGGGTTTTCTTTTTTTGGGGGGGGGGTATGGTGGAAAAAATCCACCCGCTGCCACTCCAACCCCCCCCCCCCCATGGTAAGGTCACGGACAGCACTGAAGCCCCCCCCCCCCCTCGGTCAGTCAGGGGCAGCACTTACCCCCCATCTCTCAGGCAGCGGCTTCTCTCTGGGCGGATTTCGGTTCCCCAGCCTCTCTTCCCTCCTCCTCCTGGCGGCCAATCGGATCTCCTTTTGGCCAATCGGGGTGACGGGTCTCATGACCCACTTCCCCATTGGCCCGGAGGAGGATCAGTTTGAAAATAGCAATAGAGAATTGCGCCCCGAGACCACCCTTTTTTTGAAGCCTATTAGTACCTCTGGCTCTAATCACGCGCTTCGAAAAAACACCCCCCGCCATTGGAATCCATGCGCCCGTATGTATATAGATCAGAGGGCTGGACACATGGATTGGGGGGGGGGGGGGGGGGTGTAATGGACGGGCCACCACTGGCTCCGGGGGCTGCCTTCTGACACGTTCAGGGCTCTGGGTCCATCTTCCCCGGGATTTTTGCAGTGTGCAAGATCAATTCTCTTTTTGTTCCCTGCTGTCCTGATGAAGCTCCTCTTTGTAAAACGTGTTGAGATACAACCTCACATCTGTCAATAACCTACTGGTACCTCAGAAGACATCGTGAGGAATCAGAAATGGATTTATTATATTTATGTTATGCTAGAAAAAGCTATTGATGTCTATGGGAGGCTGTGGGGCGATATGCAGGGTATTGTACATCTGCTTGTAGGAACATACATTGCTTTTACCTATTGAACCTTGAGGTGCATCTTAACGTTGATGCAATAAATTTGTTCTTATAATTTGTTTAAAGCTCTTTTCCCTCAGTGGTCGGCACCCAGAAAGTCTCATTCTTTGTTTCTTTAGTCATATATCATGCTTTGAGTGTCACCAAGATAGGTGCCTCCTGATTCATTTCTTTTTTTCTTACCCGTCTCCTTGGTCATGAAGTTGATTTGTCCGCGTCCGTCATTGGAGGTCTCGAGCAGAAATCCCTGTGGGTTGTGGACTGAAGCCGACACCTTCTTCTCCTGCATGACTCCAGATGTCCATTGAACCTGCAGAACACCAGAACACCGAGTCCAGCTGGCATCATACACAACTATTATTTTATTATGCTACAATTTATTATTACCATCTTGTATCAATGTAGCACCTTCCTGTTCTACAGCTTTGCATATTAGTATATACAGCGGGTGAAATAAGTATTGAGCGGGTCACAATTTTTCTCAGTAAATTTATTGGTAAAGGAGATATTGACATGAAATGTTCCCCACGTGACTAAACAACAAGAATAATCCCCTAGTGGTGGACTTTTAAGGCACATAAAAGAATATAAAAGTATTTCTAATACAAATATAATTTATTGGGTTGAAACAGTAAAAAAACGACAATAGTGTAACATCTATTATTTGGAATGCAAATTAGGCATTTTTGCATCGATGTATTTACAATATTAAAAAGTACTCTTGCACCCGACGCGTTTCGGAGTATGTGTACCTCCTTCCTCAAGGGTGGGTGTGAGCGTATAATGTATTGCTGACTTGGCATTCCACGTGTGGATATGTCGGTAACAACTCATGCAATCCATACAAAGACACCAAAAATAAATAAGTTCAGAAATGAAGTTCTGTGTAATAAAACGGAAGGACACCTTTAAAGGCAACTGAGGACCTCCAGTATTACAAAAAAAAAAACTATTTTAAGTGTTGCTGATAATAAAGAAACCCTTACTAGTTATCTTGGATTACATTATTTGTATTTGTTGTGGGGGACGGTTGCAGGAGGAGGTCACCTTGCTGCAGGTGATAAGGAAATTTGGGTTGGCAGCAGATGTTGTGTTCCCAGCAATATCATCGTCATCACAAACTTCTCCAGAAAAGGTTTCTCCCTCCTTTACAGGTCCAGACCTCTCGCCCGATACGTGTCGTGTCAGAGAAAATTTAAATTTAGAGACCGATGAAAAGGGATATCCGTCGGGGCTCTTGTAACACAGCGATTAAAACACGACGACTGTAGAGTCCAGACAACCAGAAGAAGAAGAATCGGGTTGCTCTCTAGATCAGGGGTCTCCACAGTGCGGACCTTTGCCTGCTTTTGTTTTTATTAGGATATTTTTCACATAAAATCATTCCATAACATTTCATTTCAAGAATAAACATGCTTAACATACATATATATATATAAATAAATAAAACAAAACACATAATAACCACCATCAACATAACACATGGATCAATCTCATAATACCTTCCAGAAATGTTAAGGGTATTCCGTCGTCTCCCCCTATTCACCCACCCCTAAAAAAAAAAAAAAAAAGGACATCCTTAACCCTCCCATCTTTATAGTGTAGTGTATAGCAGTACCCCTTTTCTGTACCCCTTACCCTTCTTTCTTCCCTTCCCCACACCTTCCCCCCCCCCCTTTAGTGACCCCCTCCTTGCTTGCTTTTATCGGGCCCTTGGGGCACGAATTACATTCACTGACACCAAAGGGGCACAATTTCTACCAATGACACCAACAATGGGGCACAATTACTCCCAACGACACCAACAATGGGACCCAATTCCTCCCAATGACACCAACGATGGGGCACAATTCCTATAAATGACACTGATGGAGCACAAATCCTACCAATGACACCAACGATGGAGCACAGTTCTCCCCCAGTGACACCAACAATGGGGCTCAATGACACCAATGATCTGGCACAATTACTCCCAATGACACCAACAATGGGGAACAATTACTCCCAATGACACCAACAATGGGGAACAATTACTCCCAATGACACCAACAATGGGGCACAGTTCCTCCCAAAGACACCAACAATAGGGCCCAATCACACCTATGATCTGGCACAATTCCTCCCAATGACACTAACAATAGGAAACAGTTCCTCCCACTTACACCAACGAGGTCCAATAACAGCAATGCGGGGGTACAGTTCCTCCCACTGACAACAATGGGGCACAATTCCTCCCAGTGACACCAATGATGGGGCACAATTCCTCCCAGTGACACCAATGATGGAGCACAATTCCTCCCAGTGACACCAATGATGGAGCACAATTCCTCCCAGTGACACCAATGATGGAGCACAATTCCTCCCAGTGACACCAATGATGGAGCACAATTCCTCCCATTGACACCAATGATGGAGCACAATTCCTCCCAGTGACACCAATGATAGAGCACAATTCCTCCCAGTGACACCAATGATGGGGCACAATTCCTCTCAATGACACTGACAATAGGAAACAGTTCCTCCCACTGACACCAACGAGGCCCAATGACACCAATGATGGGGTACAGTTCCTCCCACTAACAATGGGGCACAATTCCTCCCAGTGACACTAACGATGGAGCACAATTCCACAAAATTACACCAACAACGGTGCCCAATGACATCAAGGAAGGGCACAGTTCCTCCAAATGACACCAATGATGGAGCACAGTTCCTCCCAATGACACCAACAACAGTGCCCAATGATATCAAGGATGGGGCACAATTCCTCTCTCTGACACCAAAGATGGGTCATTTTCTACTCCCGATGGTCACAGTCCGGCCCCACTAACGTCTGAAGGACCTTTGCTTAGAAAGTTTGGAGACCCCTGCTCTAGATTACTATTCTTTACACAGAATCCTGCCGCCTTAAGCTGCCTTGTTACACAAACCTGAGAGTGTTCCCACCAATGGGGTGATGTGTTGCCGCTTGAAGCCCCAAAAAGCATCTTGTTTCTCATCGCTCCCTCACTGCTGGGTGGCTGCCAGGGCAGTTTTCCTACTGCTACCTATACACTTCCAATGTTTGGAGCTTTCCATCCATCAATCTACCACCAGTGGGGCTTCATTCACAGATTCAAGTGAGCAATCATTAGAAATCCATGTGGAAATCGATCAATGCTTTTCATCTAGGTTGGTTTTGATGGATTTCCACTAACAAGTCTGATTTCTCAAAATTGAAAACCACATGATGGGTGAGGGGCAGATTTATAGGAAAGCCCCGGGTTATGAACAAGATCGGTTCTGTAGCATTCTTAAGTTGAATTTGTATGCAAGTTGGAACAATTTGAATTTTTTAAGTGCAACTCCAGCAAAAAAAAATATTTTCAAGTTTTAAATAGCATAAGGAAGAGTTAACTGGCCATGCAGTGATGTGGGATTGCCGACAGGTCCTCCAGACAGTAGGTGGCAGCATGCCGTGAGCAGCAAGACGGCCGCCCGAAGGTTTCTGTGACCAGCGTGACGTCACACTGACTCCGTTCTTAAGTGTGAGTTGTAGAGGACAACACTCCCAATTATCTAGAGCAGGGGGCTCCAAAAACGTTCTAAACAAGGGGCCAGTTTACGGTTCTTCAGACTTTAGGGGGGCCGGACTGTGGTCAGAGGGAGTAGAAAATGTCCCAGTGTCAGTGGGAGTAAACAATGCCACATCTTTAATGGGCGAAATAACACCCCATCATTGGTGTTAGTGGGAGGAATAGTGTCCCATCATTGGTGTCAGTGGGAGGAATAGTGCCCCATCATTGGTGTCAGTGGGAGGAATAGTGCCCCATCAATGGTGGCAGTGGGAGGAATAGTGCCCCATCATTGGTGTCAGTGGGAGGAATAGTGCCCCATCATTGGTGTCAGTGGGAGGAATTATGCCCCTATTGGTGGCGTTAGTGGGAGGAATAGTGCCCCAAGGGCTGGATAAAAGGCAAGCAAAGGGCTGCATCTGCCCCGGGCCACAATTTGGAGACCGCCGATCTAGAGAAAATGGGATCAATGCCAAAATATTCACCAAGGGGGGGCACCACATCCTACCGCAGCTACTGGAATATTAGGGGGAAAAAAAGACATAATTTTGACTTTTATCGGTAAACAATATACCAATGTATAAACATTATATGAATTTTATTAAAGTAAAAATCTTAACTCTCACATTTTGTTTTGATGACCCCTTTGGGGAGCTTCTATAGAAACCTTACTCAATCTTTTTACTCCCAAAGGAAACCTTGCCATCATTTTTAGGTCTTCTGGAACCTCTGCTAACATTAGCCCATTGGTGGTCTTTGGGGAAAAGTGCTTTTCATTGGTGGGGGTAAGTGGGAAGAATGGTCCCCTTACAGTAATGGCTCTGGCTCTGCCAAGTGGTGTGTTGGACTTGGAACTATGTAGGCACCATCACATGGGAGGTCAGTTAGCCACAGCTCAAGAAGCCCCTCGCCACCTCTGGAGGAACCCTGGTCAACAATGGCTTTGTGAAACGTCAATGGCGGCCTCTTTAACCTTTTTACCCCAAAAAGAACCCTTGCAATAAACGTTTGGTCTCACGGAACCCCAGCTAAAATTAGTCCATTGGTGGTCTATGGGAAAAAGTTCCTTCTATTGGTGGTGGTCAGTTGGGAAGAATGTTCCCCTTAGCTCTGGTTCTGCAGAGAGGTGTTTGATCTGGAACTATGTAGGCACCATCACATGGGAGGTCAGTTAGCCACAGCTCAAGAAGCCCCTCGCCACCTCCGGAGGAACCCTGGTTAACAATGGCTTTGTGAGACTTTTATGGCGGCCTCTTTAACCTTTTTACCCCAAAAAGAACCCTTGCAATAAACGTTTGGTCTCATGGAACCCCAGCTAAAATTAGTCCATTGGTGGTCTAGGGGGAAAAGTTCCTTCCATTGGTGGTGGTCAGTTGGGAAGAATGTTCCCCTTAGCTCTGGTTCTGCAGAGAGGTGTTTGATCTGGAACTATGCAGGCGCCATCACATGGGAGGTCAGTTAGCCACAGCTCAAGAAGGCCCCTTGCCACCTCTGCAGGAACCCCGGTTGAGAATGGCTGTGCCATAGGCAATCTATTAAGGCCAAATTTATTTGACCGATGTGGGTCTACTGTCCGATATCAATAGGAGCTCCATGTACACGATGGAACTTAGAATTCATACCTACTTGACCAGTGATGGTGCAAGTATCTTGCCATAAGTGTAACGCTAGTGGCTAAAAGGCAACGACTCAATTTAGACAAAGACCCCGGTAGCCTGGATAAGAGGAGAAGCACCAGTGGGAAAGCACATCTGGTCATAGGTTATATGGTCTCACCTTATGTGGAGATAAGTGCCTGAGGCCGAATGATATACAAGAGATTAAATCCTAACAAAATAAGTGATGTACAAAAGCAGATGTTACATTGTTCTTCCTACTGGAATAGTGATTGATAATCAATTATATTCATCTTACCTATACCAGATGTAAGTCAGACTGGTCATAGAATAACTGATGAGTCTAAAATACTGGAGACATTCAACTTACCTCATATCCAAAGTAGAAATAGCTGCTTTGATGGGCAAAATGGTAGAAGCATTCTGAGCCCGCCGGTCCCACCAAGATGGCAAAGTCGTAGCGGTCAGCTCCGCGGAATAAGGGCTGGGAGTTGGCGCTGCTCAGAGGCTCGGTCTTCTGCGGCGAACCTTGGAGAAAAAGGGACAAGAGGAGAAAGACTGCGAGGAGCATGATGTGTGCCGGCCGAGAAAAGAGAGACGACCGACTGCTGGATCCCAGAGCCGACCTCGGCAATCATTAACCAGATAGGGGGGGACAAGCACCACCCAGCCAAGACTCAGCAATGACAACTGCTTAGAGCCGGGTACAAGAAGTATAACTGAAGTGTAAGGAAATATATTTACTAAAAACCGGAGTAATAAATGTGTTAAAGAGAGTTCAGATCTCATTTAATATTTTAACCACTTCTCTCCTACATGTAAAAATCAACTTTTTTTTTTCTTGCTAGAAAATTACTTATAACCCCAAACATATTTTCTTTTTCTTTTTTTTTTTTTTCAAGCAGAGACCCTGTAGAATAAAATGGAGGGTTTTGCAATTTTTTATGTCACACAGTATTTGCGCAGCTGTTTTTCAATTTTTTTTGGAAAAAAAAAAAAAAAACTTTCATAAATAAAAAAATTAAAAAAACATTATCTTTAGCCCAATTTTTTTGTATAATGTTAACCACTTAACCACCGGGCACTTAAACCCCCCCCCCCCCCCCCTCCTGTCCAGACCAGCTTTCAGCGCTGTCGCACTTTGAATAACAATTGCGCGGTCATGCAACACTGTACCCAAATTACATTTTTATATTTTTTTCCCCACAAATAGAGCTTTCTTTTAGTGGTATTTGATCACCTCTGCGGTTTTTATTTCTTGCGCTATAAACAAAAGAAGAGTGACAAGTTTGAAGAAAAAAAAAAAACAATATTTTTTACTTTTTGCTATAATAAATATACAATTTTTTTAAACAATTTTTTTCCTCAGTTTAGGCCGATACGTATTCTTCTACATATTTTTGGTAAAAAATATCGCAATAAGCATATATTGATTGGTTTGCGCAAAAGTTATAGCGTCTACAAAATAGGGGATAGATTTATAGCATTTTTAGTATTATTCTTTTTTTTTTTTTTTTTTTACGAATGGCGGCGATCAACGATTTTTTTGCGACTACGATATTGCGGCGGACACATCAAACACTTTTGACACATTTTGGGGACCATTCACATTTATACAGCGATCCGTGCTATTAAAAATGCATTGATTACTGTATAAAGGCGATTGGCAATGAAGAGGTTAACACTAGGGGGCGATCGAGGGGTTAATTATGTTCCTAGGGAGTGATTCTAACTGTAGGGGGAGGGGACTCACAAGGGGAGGAGTCCGATCGGTGTTTCTCTGTACAAGGCACACACCTTTGGTCTCCCCTCCTCTGACAGGACATGGATCTGTGCGTTTACATACACAGATCTACGGTCTTGCTCTGTTACCCGGCAATCACGGGTGCCCGGCAGACATCGCGGCCGCCAGGTACGCTCATCGGGTCCCCAGTGTGCGGCGTGTGCGCGCCCCCTGGGGGGCTGGGAAGGCGATCACTTCATATGACGTCCCCCCAGAACTACAGCTGCACCATCCCGCCGTCATATGACAGTGGGCGGGCGGCAAGTAGTTAAAGACGTTACGCCGAGCAAATAGATACCTAACATGTCACGCTTTAAAATTGTGTCTGCTGGTAGAATGACGGCAAACTACGGTGCTTAGAATTCTCCATAGACGATGTTCTAAACGCCTTTACAGGTTACCAGTTTAGAACTGCACAGAAGGTCTGGTGCTCGAATTATTGCTCTCGCTCTGACGTTCGTGACAATACCTCATGCGTGGTGCGATCACCATTTACATATTCGGTCGCATTTGCATGTTAAGCACGGTGGGACAGGGGCGCTTTAAAAAAAAAAAAAAAAAAAATGTTATTTATTTGATACAAATTTTTTTGTACTAACTTTATTGCCATCACAAGGGATGAACAACATCCCATGTGACAGCCTGGGCCGTGAAAGGTCCTCTTAATGGAGAGATTTGGGGTCTATTAGACCCCCAAATCTCTTCTCTGCCCCCCCACCCATGCAGTCGATCAGACAGAGATCGGTCCTATCAGCTGCTTTCCTGGCCGCTGGTGGAAAGGTAAACAAGGGGGCAGAATCAGAAGTGACGGACTACTGGTTGCTCCCGCTTTCCAGAGAGTCAGTGCCTCTCTCTCTCTTTGTACAGGGCAGTAATCGCCGCCGGCCGCATCGCTTCCGCCCTCCACCATGGGACAAGAGAGCCCGGGAGGGGGACACCCTTCGGCCACACGCAGAAGTGATCGAGTGGCTGATTAGCCACTCAGATCACTTGTGCCTAAAACGGAATCGCCGGCTGAAATAAATGATACCAGGACGATGCCTGTAGGTGCGCCCACCATCCCGGTATAACCACTGGAACCCCCGAGGACATACCTTGCGTGGGAAATGGTTAAACAGCTTTCATTTAAAGTAATAACTGGTGATCCTACCATGAAGGGTCCGTGTTCAGGTACTTCCTGTGGGTGATCACGCTCTCTCTGTCTCCCAATTGTTTTCCTGGGTTGTCACCCCCCCCCCCCCCATTACACAGACTGCCCCAAAATAGCAGTAAAAACCTTACAGCAGTTCTAATCACTTTAAAGTGGAACTTTACTCTCCCAATCAGCATTGTCTATTTTTATTCCTTATGCAGTTAGAAGTAGTAAATAGATAGGAAGGGAGATTATATTTACGAGTTTTAAACTTTTTTGTTTTTCTTCAGTTACTTCCTGGATTTCTTGGCTTAGACCAAAATGATGTCATTCATCCCAGGAGTCTTCAGGAGAGGAGGAGGAGTTTTCTCAGCTAAGCACACGCTCCTGCCTGCATGCCCGAGCTAAGGGCAGATGGGTTCCAGGAAGTAAATGCTACATGAATCACCGGCTCTTACTCCTTATGGCCACAGCTAGAAATGCTATGGGGGCGATTTTCAAATAGATTTCTCTGCAAAATAAAGCATGGAGACAAGGACGGATGGGCTTGTTTGTTCAGAATAATAAAAATGAATTAACCACTTGACCTCCGGTAGGTTTTATCCCCTGAGTGACCGGGGCATTTTTTTTTTGCTTTTCAGCACTGCACTACTTTAACCACTTCCCGCCCGGCCTATAGCAGAATGACGGCCGGGCGGTGGTTCCGTTATCCTGACTGGGCGGCATAGGACGTCCCGCAGGATAAACAGCCACCGCGCGCACGTGGGGGGGGCATGCATCACGGTGATCGGTGGTGCGGTGTGTCAGTCTGACACACCGCTAGACCGGTCTCGGTAAAGAGCCTCCACAAGGGATGAACAACATCCCTTGTGACAGCCTGGGCCGTTACCGTGTGATCAGCCGTGTCCAATCACGGCTGATCACGATGTAAACAGGAAGAGCCGGTGATCGGTTTTTCCTCACTCTGACAGACGTGAGTAGAGGAGAGCCGAACGGCGGCTCTTCTGACAGGGGGACCACCAGGGAAGCCGCCAGGAAAACCAGGGAAGCCGCCAGCATGTGGATGGCCAGGTACATCCCCCATGGCCATCCACATGTGAAAATTGATGCCAAACATATGCCAATCAGTGCCCACAAATGGGCACTGACTGGCACCTCTGTGGCACAATAAAAAAGTGATGCCCAGCAATGCCACCTATCAGTGCCCATCTGTGCCACCCATAAGTACCCATCAGTGCCGCCTACCAGTGCCCATCATTAAAGAAGAAAACATATTTACAAAAATTTTTAACAGAAACAAATGTAAGACTTTTTTTTTTTCAAAATTTTCAGTCTTTTTTTATTTGTTGCGCAAAAAATAAGAATCGCAGAGGTGATCAAATACCACCAAAATAAAGCTCTATTTGTGGGAACAAAATGATTAAAAATTTGGTTGGTTTCAGTGTAGCACGACCGCGCAATTGTCATTTAATTTGCGACAGCGCTGAAAGCTGAAAATTGGCCTGGGCAGGAAGGTGTAAAGGTGCCTGCTATTGAAGTGGTTAACTGGAGATGGCGCGGTCATGCAACACTGTACCCAAATGACATTTTTATCATTTTTTGGTGGTATTTGATCACCACTGGGTTTTTTATTACGGTACATATAAAAAAAAAAAAAATACTGAAAATTAAGAAAACTACCCCCCCCCCCCAAAAAAAAAAAAAAAAAAAAACTTTTTTCTTTGCTTCGGTCAAATACTCCGGGTGTATCACTATCTAATGTATCAAGACCTAAGACCTGTAGATAGAATGGTTTCAGAAGGGGTTCCCCGAGACCTGAAAACCATTACAAGGATTCCTCTGGAGTGAAAAGGTTGAGAAAGGCTGCATACAGGATAGGATAAAATGTAGGAAAGGCAGTATATCATTTTATAGGACTTTAGTCCAGGGGTGCCCAACCTTTGGAAAAGTGAGGGCCACTTTAGAGACTTGGTAATCGGTCATGGGCCACAATGAGCAGAGGGGTGGATGATGACAGGTCCGCTCTACTCTACAGGCCCTCCGATCTGCCCAGATGGAAAAGGACGGATCCCCTTCTGTTTTTTTTTTTTAAATGGCTCAGATTGGAGGTAGGCGGGTGTAAACATCTTTTTATATTTGCGGCTCCCTAGAGGTGAATGGCCCACGGCCTAATAAACTGACAGGTGCACCTGATCAATCCGATCGTGTGAAAGGGGCCCAAGTCTAAGGCTTTCCTGCGGGTGAGCTGCACTTTGCCATAGAATTCTATTATATGCTGCAGGTGTGGTGCACTTTCTGAAAACGCATCAAAGCTCCTGCATTCTTTATCTTTAGACATTGCAACATAGTGATGTGGCCAATACAGCAGAAAATCCTCTAAATTATATTGAACTCCTGTATTCGGGAGTTTTGGTGTGCTTTCAGAAAGCACACCAAACCCGCAGGTAATAACAGGACTCTATGTCTCAGTGCAGGTAATAAACAGAAGTCTACGGTGCAGGTAACCCGCAGGTAATGACAGAAGTCAATATCTCAGTGCAGGTAATCCTCAGGTAAGTCTATGGCTCAGTACAGGTAATGACAGAAGTCTATGGCTCAGTGCAGGTAATGACAGGAGTCTATGGCTTAGTACAGGTAATGACAGGAGTCTATGGCTTAGTACAGGTAATGACAGGAGTCTATGGCTCAGTGTAGGTAATGACAGGAGTCTATGGCTCAGTGTAGGTAATGACAGGAGTCTATGGCTCAGTGCAGGTAATGACAGAAGTCTATGGCTCAGTGCAGGTAATGACAGGAGTCTATGGCTCAGTGCAGGTAATGACAGGAGTCTATGGCTCAGTGCAGGTAATGACAGGAGTCTATGGCTCAGTGCAGGTAATGACAGGAGTCTATGGCTCAGTACAGGTAATGACAGGAGTCTATGGCTCAGTGCAGGTAATGACAGAAGTCTATGGCTCAGTGCAGGTAATGACAGGAGTCTATGGCTCAGTGCAGGTAATGACAGGAGTCTATGGCTCAGTGCAGGTAATGACAGGAGTCTATGGCTCAGTGCAGGTAATGACAGAAGTCTATGGCTCAGTGCAGGTAATGACAGGAGTCTATGGCTCAGTGCAGGTAATGACAGGAGTCTATGGCTCAGTGCAGGTAATGACAGAAGTCTATGGCTCAGTGCAGGTAATGACAGGAGTCTATGGCTCAGTACAGGTAATGACATGAGTCTATGGCTCAGTGCAGGTAATGACAGGAGTCTATGGCTCAGTGCAGGTAATAACAGGAGTCTATGGCTCAGTGCAGATAATGACAGGAGTCTATGGCTCAGTGCAGGTAATGACAGAAGTCTATGGCTCAGTGCAGGTAATGACAGGAGTCTATGGTTCAGTGCAGGTAATAACAGGAGTCTATGGCTCAGTGCAGGTAATGACAGAAGTCTATGGCTCAGTGCAGGTAATGACAGGAGTCTATGGCTCAGTGCAGGTAATGACATGAGTCTATGGCTCAGTGCAGGTAATGACAGGAGTCTGTGGCTCAGTGCAGGTAATGACAGGAGTCTATGGCTCAGTGCAGGTAATGACAGGAGTCTATGGCTCAGTGCAGGTAATGACAGGAGTCTATGGCTCAGTGCAGGTAATGACAGAAGTCTATGGCTCAGTGCAGGTAATAACAGAAGTCTATGGCTCAGTGCAGGTAATGACAGGAGTCTATGGCTCAGTACAGGTAATAACAGGAGTCTGTGGCTCAGTGCAGGTAATAACAGAAGTCTATGGCTCAGTACAGGTAATGACAGGAGTCTATGGCTCAGTACAGGTAATGACAGGAGTCTATGGCTCAGTACAGGTAATGACAGGAGTCTATGGCTCAGTACAGGTAATGACAGGAGTCTATGGCTCAGTACAGGTAATGACAGGAGTCTATGGCTCAGTACAGGTAATGACAGGAGTCTATGGCTCAGTACAGGTAATGACATGAGTCTATGGCTCAGTGCAGGTAATGACAGGAGTCTATGGCTCAGTGCAGGTAATAACAGGAGTCTATGGCTCAGTGCAGATAATGACAGGAGTCTATGGCTCAGTGCAGGTAATGACAGAAGTCTATGGCTCAGTGCAGGTAATGACAGGAGTCTATGGTTCAGTGCAGGTAATAACAGGAGTCTATGGCTCAGTGCAGGTAATGACAGAAGTCTATGGCTCAGTGCAGGTAATGACAGGAGTCTATGGCTCAGTGCAGGTAATGACATGAGTCTATGGCTCAGTGCAGGTAATGACAGGAGTCTGTGGCTCAGTGCAGGTAATGACAGGAGTCTATGGCTCAGTGCAGGTAATGACAGGAGTCTATGGCTCAGTGCAGGTAATGACAGGAGTCTATGGCTCAGTGCAGGTAATGACAGAAGTCTATGGCTCAGTGCAGGTAATAACAGAAGTCTATGGCTCAGTGCAGGTAATGACAGGAGTCTATGGCTCAGTACAGGTAATAACAGGAGTCTGTGGCTCAGTGCAGGTAATAACAGAAGTCTATGGCTCAGTACAGGTAATGACAGGAGTCTATGGCTCAGTACAGGTAATAACAGGAGTCTGTGGCTCAGTGCAGGTAATAACAGAAGTCTATGGCTCAGTACAGGTAATGACAGGAGTCTATGGCTCAGTACAGGTAATGACAGGAGTCTATGGCTCAGTACAGGTAATGACAGGAGTCTATGGCTCAGTACAGGTAATGACAGGAGTCTATGGCTCAGTACAGGTAATGACAGGAGTCTATGGCTCAGTACAGGTAATGACAGGAGTCTATGGCTCAGTACAGGTAATGACATGAGTCTATGGCTCAGTGCAGGTAATAACAGAAGTCTATGGCTCAGTGCAGGTAATGACAGGAGTCTATGGCTCAGTACAGGTAATAACAGGAGTCTGTGGCTCAGTGCAGGTAATAACAGAAGTCTATGGCTCAGTACAGGTAATGACAGGAGTCTATGGCTCAGTACAGGTAATGACAGGAGTCTATGGCTCAGTACAGGTAATGACAGGAGTCTATGGCTCAGTACAGGTAATGACAGGAGTCTATGGCTCAGTACAGGTAATGACAGGAGTCTATGGCTCAGTACAGGTAATGACAGGAGTCTATGGCTCAGTACAGGTAATGACAGGAGTCTATGGCTCAGTACAGGTAATGACAGGAGTCTATGGCTCAGTACAGGTAATAACAGAAGTCTATGGCTCAGTACAGGTAATGACAGGAGTCTATGGCTCAGTACAGGTAATGACAGGAGTCTATGGCTCAGTACAGGTAATGACAGGAGTCTATGGCTCAGTGCAGGTAATAACAGAAGTCTATGGCTCAGTACAGGTAATGACAGGAGTCTATGGCTCAGTACAGGTAATAACAGAAGTCTATGGCTCAGTACAGGTAATGACAGGAGTCTATGGCTCAGTACAGGTAATGACAGGAGTCTATGGCTCAGTACAGGTAATGACAAAAGTCTATGGCTCAGTGCAGGTAATGACAAAAGTCTATGGCTCAGTGCAGGTAATGACAGAAGTCTATGGCTCAGTGCAGGTAATGACAGGAGTCTATGGGTCAGTGCAGGTAATGACAGGAGTCTATGGCTCAGTGCAGGTAATGACAGGAGTCTATGGCTCAGTGCAGGTAATGACAGGAGTCTATGGCTCAGTACAGGTAATGACAGGAGTCTATGGCTCAGTGCAGGTAATAACAGGAGTCTATGGCTCAGTACAGGTAATGACAGAAGTCTATGGCTCAGTGCAGGTAACCTGCAGGAGTCTATGGCTCAGTACAGGTAATGACAGGAGTCTATGGGTCAGTGCAGGTAATGACAGAAGTCTATGGCTCAGTGCAGGTAATGACAGGAGTCTATGGCTCAGTGCAGGTAATGACAGGAGTCTATGGCTCAGTACAGGTAATGACAGAAGTCTATGGCTCAGTGCAGGTAATAACAGGAGTTTATGGCTCAGTGCAGGTAATAACAGGAGTTTATGGCTCAGTGCAGGTAATAACAGAAGTCTATGGCTCAGTACAGGTAACCTTCAGGAGTGCTGCGCTCTACCTGCGGATCAGTTTAAAAGCACCCCAGTAACCGGTGCAGAAGAGATGAGGCAAGGAGGTATCACACCGCCTGTGACAGGAGCTGGCACTATACGGAAACCATCAGCTTATACGGCTCTGCTCCCTAGACAGCCGTGCTTCCTCTAGCGCCGGTTCCATTTAGAACTCTGATGCTCTGGGATGGTGGGTCGGGAACCCACTATCTGGGCTTAACGCAGAGCAGGAGGTCGTGGGCCACATCAGAGGGCTCTGCAGGCCACATGTGGCCCATGGGCCAGCGGTTGGGCACCCCTGCTTTAGTCCCCTCATTAGCACAATAAAAAGCCTGAGATATCGGTCAGTAAAATGCATCCCTAACCCCTCAATACACAGCCATAGAAACCACACAAACCAACAGCCACTCACACATCTATTCCTCTACAATAAACTCCTGCAGTTTATTGATTAATAAACAACCGACACAAACTTCTGTATTAAAAAAGGACAAGACAATAATACATGGACAAATCAAAACAAAAAAGAAAAAGAATACTGATAATAAAAAAATATATTTTTTTATATTACACTGTGGGCAGAGTTTTCAACAATGACCATAAAGGAAACCTGTCTAGGTACAAATATGGGAGCTCATTTATCTTGGACAGTTCATTTCCCCAAGGCCAACATTTCTATCCTTCCTCTACTATTTGGCGAGCTACTGACCTGAACAATCATGCCTGTATCAGGTGTTGGTGGACCGGATATGCTCCATTCTTCTTCCGGGCCACTAACTCAAACAAATAGGAAGTATAAGGATGGAACAAGCACTTCTTTAAAAAATAAACACAAACAAAAAACAGAAGGCAGCACAGGCCTAGTTTATTGCCGTCAACACTTTGTTACAATATAAAAACAGACTAGTACATACTTACATAAACCAAGGTACAACAGCGTAAAAAACACAGGTGTCAAACTACCGCTGACGTGTTTTGAGGAACACGCTCTCTTCCTCGGGAGTAAGTTGCTTGGTTTGTTCTAAAAAACAGGGCATGTTCCTCGAAACACCTCAGCAGTGGTGACTCGTGTCAGGACCTTCTGGAATACCATTGTCTCCTGGGTTCTGTACAACACTGCTATACCTTGGCTCTTGTAAGTATGTGCTCGTCCGTTTTTATATTCTAAAAAAGTGTTGATGGTAATGCACTAGGCCTGTGCGCCTTTCTGTTTTTTTTGTGTTATTCAAGATTTCCCCAATCTCCAGAGGGCAGCATTGGCAGACCATTCCTGTCTTGGGAGAGAGCTAATGGTCACCATCCACCACAGTCCATTCCCTTTCTCAAGAATCCCTTAGCACTATGGTGTCAAAGTGTTTTGTTGTGTTAAGACTTCTTTAAATAAACAAGTGAGCAACAGCGGCGTCCATATCCCTAACCAAACAGCCTCACTGAATTCAATTTTGGCAGCAAATGCATAGATTTTCCGTAAATAGAGTTTTCCTTTTCATCTGATGTAGGGTCGGTCTTGGTGGATCACACGACGTAGGGTCGGTCTTGGTGGATCACACGACGTAGGGTCGGTCTTGGTGGATCACACGACGTAGGGTCGGTCTTGGTGGATCACACGACGTAGGGTCGGTCTTGGTGGATCACACGACGTAGGGTCGGTCTTGGTGGATCACACGACGTAGGGTCGGTCTTGGTGGATCACACGACGTAGGGTCGGTCTTGTTGGATCACACGACGTAGGGTCGGTCTTGTTGGATCACACGACGTAGGGTCGGTCTTGTTGGATCACACGAAGTAGGGTCGGTCTTGTTGGATCACACGAAGTAGGGTCGGTCTTGTTGGATCACACGAAGTAGGGTCGGTCTTGTTGGATCACACGAAGTAGGGTCGGTCTTGTTGGATCACACGAAGTAGGGTCGGTCTTGTTGGATCACACGAAGTAGGGTCGGTCTTGTTGGATCACACGAAGTAGGGTCGGTCTTGTTGGATCACACGAAGTAGGGTCGGTCTTGTTGGATCACACGAAGTAGGGTCGGTCTTGTTGGATCACACGAAGTAGGGTCGGTCTTGTTGGATCACACGAAGTAGGGTCGGTCTTGTTGGATCACACGAAGTAGGGTCGGTCTTGTTGGATCACACGAAGTAGGGTCGGTCTTGTGGATCACACGAGGTAGGGTCGGTCTTGTGGATCACACGAAGTAGGGTCGGTCTTGCTGGACCACACGAAGTAGGGTCACTCTTGTGGATCACACAACGTAGGGTCTTGACAGGTGAGATACGTGAATCAAAGAAATAGATTTTTTGACCGTCCCGCAACTTACGTATCAATGTGTGCAAAAAAACTATGAAGAGTGTATAAAGAATGGACTGAAGTATGATTCCCCCCCTCCCCCCCAAGATGTGTGTCCCCAGCACACAGGTGCCTATTCCTAAAGGACACAAAGCCCCAAAACCACCATATCCTGCAGTCACTTAGGAGACGATAGTCTGTAAAAATGTTACACTGAAAATTGTATTGGTGTCTCCGAAGGCTCAGGATAAAAAAACGGCTGGTGAATATCTGTCCGCCGTGTGCAATAGCTCAGGTATCTCTTCTTCGGTTACAAAATGACGCCATAAAATTGGGTAGGAATTGGGCTGGGACTATTATACAATAGAGAGTTTTTTCATTGTCCTCCACCTGTCCTTAATCATAACACCAGTCCGGTTATGGAAAGGGAATTTTTTTAGTATTTTTGCCCAGTTGCCTTCACCTAGTTCCTGCACTCCGAGTTTAATCCATTCCGTTTCCTCTACAGTCCATTTCTGAAAGACAAGAAAAAGTTTGATGTACATATGAAAGGTATAATAATATTGTAGCATTTTTGCAAACACCACCCTATATGCAGTATAACTGAATGTCAACATATCTAAAGGGAATCTGTCATTACAAAAGAATTGAGGCTGCCATCGCTGAACTCTCCTTTTTGCTCTCCTTATGCTAGTTGATGAATTATGCCAGGGGTGTCAAATTCAATTTCATTACGGGCCGCATCAGCATTATGGTTGCCCTCAAAGGGCCGGTTGTATCTGTATCTGTAAGATTATATAAATGTATTCAGGGCTTTTTTCTTTCAGCGAATAGACGCAGGAACTCAACCACGCCCCTTCACCGATCTGAGCTATGTACAGAGTGCAGGGTTCAGGGGTGCCCTATGTACAGAGTGCAGGGTTCAGGGGTGCCCTATGTACAGAGTGCAGGGTTCAGGGGTGCCCTATGTACAGAGTGCAGGGTTCAGGGGTGCCCTATGTACAGAGTGCAGGGTTCAGGGGTGCCCTATGTACAGAGTGCAGGGTTCAGGGGTGCCCTATGTACAGAGTGCAGGGTTCAGGGGTGCCCTATGTACAGAGTGCAGGGTTCAGGGGTGCCCTATGTACAGAGTGCAGGGTTCAGGGGTGCCCTATGTACAGAGTGCAGGGTTCAGGGGTGCCCTATGTACAGAGTGCAGGGTTCAGGGGTGCCCTATCTGTTGTTAGTGGTTCCATTAAGATAATGTTCAATGAACCTTTCAAGACTTCACCATCTACTTGATCGGTAACTTGCAGTAATACCTAACATTTCTCTAGAACGACAAAAAAAAAAACATCTGCACATATCTCCCTCCACAGCCCTCATCTCTCTTTTCTGTTTACAATTGGCAGTGGTGAGCGGCGAGAGGAGGGTGCAAGCCGGAGGTGGCGGGAACAGAATGCTGCCACATTTCAGCTGAAAAAAAAAAATCCCTGGGTGCAAGGACCGCAAAAAATGGTCTGGTAGGCCACATTCTATCCACTAGACTTGTCTTTGACACATGTGGATTATGCAGATGCTTTGGCTTCAATACCGTTTGAGATGCGGACCGAAAACAAGTATAGAGATAAGGGGATCAGCTGTGGCCAGTGAACTGCATATTCTGCGATGGGGGTGGAGGGAGAGGGAGAGGGAGAGGGAGAGGGAGAGGGAGAGGGAGAGGGAGAGGGAGAGGGAGAGGGAGAGGGAGAGGGAGAGGGAGAGGGAGAGGGAGAGGGAGAGAGAGAGAGAGAGAGAGAGAGAGAGAGAGAGAGAATGGTGCCCAGAAAAAGAAAAATACAACATGGACAACCAGCTTTTTCAGCACCAATACTGGCAGGATCAACAAGTCAGGATCAGAAGTCACTTTATCAAATATGTAGACATTTAATACTTACCTATCCAGTTGCCTATCCTGCTGATCTCTGGTGAAGTCAATAAAAAAAATGTTGGCCTAAGAATCTTCAGAATCTGACTCTGTAAGAGTTGGATTCTTGGTCTAACTCTGCACTTGTTTAGCAGTTCCACCTGCTTATTGCGATTTTTTTTACCAAAAATATGTAGAGGAATACATATCAGCCTAAACTGATGAAATTTGTTTTTTGTTTTTTTTTGGGGGGGGGATGTTTATTATAGCAAAAAGTAAAAAATAGTTTTTTTTTTTTCAAAATTGTCGCTCTTTTTTTCTTTATAGTGCAAAAAATAAAAACCGCAGAGGTGATCAAATACCACCAAAAGAGAGCTCTAATTGAAGGAAAAAAAAAGGACCTCAATGTACAATGTCACACGACCGCGAAATTGTCAGTTAAAGCGACGCAGTGCCATATCACAAAAATTGGCCTGGTCATGAAGGGGGGCAAATCCTTTCCGGTCCCTAAGT
The DNA here is from genome assembly GCA_037952925.1 of Lithobates clamitans. NCBI lineage: Eukaryota > Metazoa > Chordata > Amphibia > Anura > Ranidae > Lithobates > Lithobates clamitans. The sequence goes on along the minus strand of JBBGZY010003448.1, from coordinate 55,772 downwards.
GGTTAATCACTATTCTATCCAAATGTTTCGTTGTTTCCTCTGTATTGGAGCCATTATTTCTATAAGCCAAGTATGCCAGGGCCACCGCTTGCCACCTGGGTGTTGCCTGTAGCTTGTCCGCTACTTACAGTTCAGCTTACCTGTTTTCTAATTCCATTGGTGGTTGTGTTGTTGGCTCTCGCAGCTTTCTGATCTGTAAAATATTTGAACATTTCTGTTATATAGAATTATGCCGACAGAAGCCATTATGCAGGAAAAATAAATAAATAAAATCCGGCAGCCTTCTGAATGCATTTTCCCACCCCTGACAGATGTTGTTTTATGTGTTTGTCCTCCATCCTATTTTTTTATATCATATCATGTTTCAGTGGAGAAGATAAAGCACACCACACTGTCCCCTAGCAGCGCAGAGTGGCCAGAGAGCTGAATCACTCCAGTTGCTCTGGAATTTAGCGGGTGAACAGTGTCTTGGCCTATGGAGAATCAAATGTTGCCCTCCTGCTGTAGACGGCACCAAACTTAAACTTACTTCTTGACCTGAACAGTTCATCCTCTTCACTCCACGTGTCTTGCTCTTCCTCTAAGTTGGATTTGCTTAAAGCATCACTGCGAAGACAGCAGGTTTTACAGTCAGCAGTCAACAAGCACAAGGCAATTTCAGAAAACTCAGCAATTAAATGATAAGTCTTAGGGGTCCATTTAAAATGCAGCGGTATGGCCTCAGCACATTTGGCACAGTGCCCTGATGACGTCAAATATTGCTGACAAAACGCATTAGGCGGGACCTCTGCGACATGTCACTTCCACGCGCAGGTGGAACCCAAATCTGCATATTCACTTTCATTTTAATGCCTGAACTCTTTTACTCAGTGTTGGAGCATTTTTTATCCTGTTGCTCATTAAATCTAATGGACTACACTATGAGAGGCTCCTCTTTCCTTCTCTGTATGTGATTGAGCCATATGCAGAGTTTGTGCATCTGGTGTCTACTTATCTAGGTGCACGGATCCTTTTCTTGGATACCCCAGAGATCCTGACTCCAGAGCCTGATGAGATAACATGCCAGTTGAGGACAAAAAGGTGCTGTAGGACTTCCTGTAATAGAAGTCATGAATCTCTGGCGAGTCGGGGGCACGCCTATACTTTGGGGGGAGAGGAAGAGCACATTTATTTTTAGTGTTATATCTTCACTTTTGGACTTATTTGTAGTCAGCACCAAATGTATTTTACTCTTTATGGACATTATTTATCTATATGTAGGTTTTGTTGTCATGGGGTTGAGAGAGCGCAGTTTGTAATGTATCCTAATCTATCTTCGGCAAAAACCCAAATATTTATTCAGACCATGAAATTCAGGTGTGAAATTACTAGTCAGTCATTAAATCGGATGAAACAGAGTGTTTCAGGAAATAGACACACACTATATTACCAAAAGTATTGGGACGCCTGCCTTTACACACGCACATGAATTTTAATGCCATCCCAGTCTTAGTCCGTAGGGTTCAATATTGAGTTGGCCCAACCTTTGCCGCTATAACAGCTTCAACTCTTCTGGGAAGGTTGTCCACAAGGTTTAGGAGGGTGTCTATGGGAATGTTTGATTCCAGAAGAGCATTTGCGTGGCCAGGCACTGATGTTGGACGAGAAGGCCTGTCTCGCAGTCCCCGCTCTAATTCATCCCAGTGGATTGTGAAGCAAAAGCCATTCAAGAATTTGGAGAAGGTTCACAAGGAATGGATTACGGCTGGTGTCAGTGCTTCGAAAGAGCCACCACACACAGATGTATCCAGGACATGGGCTACAACTGTTGCATTCCTTGTGTCAAGCCAATCCTGAACCAGAGACAACGTCAGAAGCGTCTTACCTGGGCTAAGGAGAAAACGGACTGGACTGTTGCTTAGTGGTCCAAAGTCCTCTTTTCATATGAAATTAATTTTTGCATTTCATTTGGAAATCGTGGTCCCAGAGTCTGGAGGAGGAGTGGAGAGACACAGAATCCAAGTTGCATGAGGTCCAGTGTGAACTTCCCACAGTCAGTGATGATTTGGGGAGTCGTGTCATCTGCTGGTGTTGGTTCTCTGTGTTTTATCAAGTCCAAAGTCAGCTCAGCCGTCTAGCAGGAAATTCTAGAGCTCTTCCTGTTTCCCTCTGCTGACCAGCTTTATGGAGATGCTGATCTCATTTTCCTGCATGAATTGGCCCCTCCCACACTGCCAAAACTACCAATACCTGGTCACATGATCATGAGATCACTTGGCCAGCAAACTCGCCTGACCTAAACCCCATAGAGAATCTGTGGGGTATTGTGAAGAGGAAGATGAGAGACACCAGACCCAACAATGCAGATGAACTGAAGGTCTCTATCAAAGCAACCTGACCTTCCATAACACCAAAAGGAGCCCCGGCCAAGTATTGAGAGCATCCTATACTGTACATGGACAGACTTCTCACTAAGACAACATTTCTCTATTAAAAAATCCTTTTTTTTTTTTTTTTTTTTTATTGGTCTTATGTAATATTCTAATTTTCTAAGATACAGAATTTTGGGGTGTCACTCGCTGTAAGCCATAATCATCAAAATTTAAAAAAGAAACGCTTGAAATATATCACTCTGTATGTAATGAATCCATATAATACGAGTTTCACTTTTTGAATTGCATCTGTATAAATATTCTTTGTATATAAATAAATGATACTTATTCATCTACCAGCTTGCAAATAATTTATATATTTGGTATAATATATCACATTAGCTCAGAGAACTCAGGAGCGTTACATTGTAGCGAGTATATTTTCCGGAAGTGTCTGAACTCAATTAATATTGTTGATGAAAGTTCATTAAATTTGCCATAACAGCAGGAGGCGCTGTATCTGAATTCTATTTATAATTCATCACCCCCCCTCCCCCCTTTTATGAATAATTTACAATTCACATAGCCCCTCCATTAGAACCCATCAGATTGTTTGTCATGTGTGACTCCACAACAAACGTAATATTAATAAAAAGAAGCAGCATCTTATTACGGAGTTTATTTTTTTTTAAAGGTTATATAAAGTTACTCACTGTTTTCGCTTCTTGTTTGTTGGGGGTGAAGTGAACAATCTTCGCACAGTTGAATTGGCGCTCTGAATTTTTGGGGAAGGAGCTTTGCTCGGTCTCTCCTCTTCGATCTCATTCTCCTGCTGACTGTCGGGCTCCATGACCAGCTGGTGGAGAGTCATTGCAGGACCGGGCTGTCCAAGTTCTTCTGACGATGACAAGTCCTCCCTAGGGGTGCAAGCAGGAGGCCTCTTACTGGTGAGGGTTTCGGCAGAGGGAGTTTGGGAGGGGGCGGCTCGTTTAGAGAAAGGCGACTCGCAAAGTTCCCTGAATTTAGCCTCTGGGTGCGGATCTTCACATAGTGATCTCCATGTGGATTTTATGGCGGAAAGGCTATAAACCGGGCCGCGGTCTATTTCTGACCTAAAGGCAGGAGAAATGGATGATGGTTGGGTTAGTACCCAGAAAAATAGACCAGTGCCTGCTTATAGCAAACCTAAGAAATGACTTTAGGTCCAAGAGGCCACCAATTCTAAAACCTCATTCGGTACCACAGAAATATTCGCCCCTCAAGGTGGGGGGGCCTATGTCTGGATCCCCAAGGGCCAACGCCTTTCCTTCTGCCGCCGGCTGTTTGCAGGGGCTCCCTGTGAACTTCAGGCACCGCTTTGTTGCTCAGCCAGGAGGAGCTACTTGGTGCCTTTATCTCACACAGATGTGAGGCTGAGAATGGCGAGGACCTTAACCCCTTGCCCGCATTCTACTGCGGACGGGTAGCTCCTACAGGCACAGTGACCTACATCTAACATAGCTGCCCTCTTCCAGGTTCAGGGCACACATGTGCACCCTCGCCGACTTCCGTCATGTTTGTCAGCAGGTCCCAGACAATGATTCATGGCTGGAACCTGCCGATCAGCTTTGTCCAATCACAGCCCAGAGCCCCGTGTTGACAATCAACACAGAGCTCTGTACAGAGGGAACGATCTCTCTGTCTCTGTTGCAAACCAGGGATAAGAAACAAAGAGATCTTTAGTAAAAAGCAGCACACATCACACATAGTTTAGGTACACATTTAACCCCTTGATTACCCAAGATGTTAACCCCTTCCCAGCCAGTGTCATTAGTACAGTGACAGTGTATAGTATTATCACTGAATTTGTGTCACTGGTGATGCCCGTATCAGTTCACACCCAGTGTCAAGTTAGTGTGTCTTCCCACCGCACTTTTGCGGTCTCACTATAAGTCACTCATCACATCCATTAGTAGTAAAAAATAAATAAAAATAAAAACATTCCTGTATAACTACCATAATTTGTAGTCGCAATAACTTTCACACAAACCAATCAATATACACTTATTGGGATTTTTTTTTTTTTTATTAAAAGACATGTAGCAGAATACATTTTGGCCCAAATTTATGAAGAAATGTGATTTGTATTCTTTTATTGGATATGTTTTATAGCAGAAAGTAACTTTTTTTTTATTTTTTTATAATTTCGTCCTTTTTGTCATTTATATAATAAAAAAAATATTGGTGATCAAATACCACCAAAATAAAGCTCTATTTGTGTGAAAAAAAAAAATATGAATTATGGGTACAGTGTTGCATGACTGCGCAATTAAAATAGTGCAGTGCCCAATAACAAAAAAATGGGCTGGTCATGGGCTGAAGTGGGTAATATGACTGTCACTTTTGAGAGAAAAAAAAAAAAAAGAAACAAAGAAAGCATGTAAAAGACAGATAATACTTTCTTCCCTGGTGTCTGCACAGCCGATCTTTGCTCTATATTGCTAACAAAAAAAAAACTTTTGCTCTACACCTGGTCCCTCTTTGTTCTCTATGGCTTGTCCAGCCAGTCACTACTGTGTCTAAGTGGGGGGGGGGGGTCAGTGAAATGAACCAGAGAGAATCAAGGAAGGAGGATCAGGCATCCAACACTTTCAGAAGATTCTTTAGGAATTGTTAACTCTGCAACATTGGCATAAGCACTAGGACAAGTATTAAAGTTTGGCAGAGCAGCCACAATCCTCTTCTTCTTGGATCCTCTGTTGGCGCACCTAGCTCCTCCCCCTTTACCAGTGCCCCCCATAGCAAGCCACTTGCTATGGGGGGCACTGGTGCATGCTCGGCTCCTCATCCCTGAGACACAAAGAGCCACAGCTCGGCCCAGCCCCCTGCTCTCTCCTCATTGGCTCACTGGATATGACTGACAGCAGTGGGAGCCAACGGTCTCCCACTGCTGCCTCAGCCAATGTGGAGAGGGAATCCCTGGACAGCCAAGGCTCCAGTGCACATGGATCAAGATGGGGCTCAGGTGAGTATTAGGGGGGCTGTGGGGGCAGCTGCACCCACAAGGTTTATTACCTTCATGCATAGAATACATGAAGGTAACATCCCTTTAGCCGTTACAACTACTTTAACTTTTTTATTTTTTGTTCACGTCTGTAACAAAGTCACTTACATGTTATAAAACACCCACCTTACTTCAGTTGGCGTCTTAAACTCTTTCTGTTGCTGGGGACTTGTAACATCCATATCTGATGAACTTGGGGTATTATTGGGGGGCTCCTCCACTTCCTGCTGAGCTTCTGTGTCTGCAACACGGGGTCCACCAGGCGTTACGTTTAAATCAGAGTTGTCTTTCTGAGCAAGCTTGAAATAAAAATAAACACATTATTAATGCGTTCATGAAGAGAACAAGTAATCATAATACCTGCATGGCAGTATTCCCAGGAAATTTATCCAAGTATCCTAACACAAAACTTTTTAAACGTGTGTGTATATATATATATATATATATATATATATATATATATATATATATATATATATATATATATATATATATATATATATATATATATATATATATATATATATATATATATATATATATATATATATATATATATATACACACACACACACATACACACACACACATACATATATATATATACACACACATACATATATATACACACACACACACATACGTGATCATGCACTTCCAGGTAGCGGGCAATAATGCGCGCCGTTGGCGGCTGGCACCCCCTGTGACTATTCACAGAGGGAGCCGATGGGCATGGACTGAACGGCGGTCTGTCTAAGTAAGGAAGGCAGATCGCCATTCTGTCCGGAGGGAAGACATGGATCCATGCCCTGCCCTAAAAAACACCCTTCTTCACAGTAAGAAAACACCGGCTAGGCACACATTTACCCCTTTGATCTTACCTGATAACCCCTTCCCAGCCAGTGTCATTAGTACAGTGACAATGTATATTTTTTAGCAGTGGTCACTGTACTGGTGTCACTGGTTCCCAAAAAAGTGTCAGTTAGTGTCCGATTGTTTGCTGCAGTATCGCAGTTTTATAAGTCGCTGATCGCCGCCAATATACACTTATTGGGATTTTTTTTACCAAACATATGAAGCAGAGTACATATTGACCTAAATTGATGAAGAAATTCGATGTTTAACATATTTTTTATTGGATATGTTTAACCCAGAAAGTAAAAAACATTGTTTTGTTTTCAAAATTGTCTTCATTTATAGTGTTAAAAAAAAAAAAAAAAAAAAACGCAGCGGTGAGCTAATACCACCAAAAGAAAGCTCTATTTGTGGGGGAAAAAAAAAAGACATAATTTTTTTTTTTTCCCCAAAAAAGAACATCATTTTTGTGTACAGCGTCGCACGACTGTGCAATCGTCAGTTAAAAGCGACACAGTGCAGTATTGCAAAAAATGGCCTGATCATGAAGGGGGGTAAAGCTTCCGAAGGTCGAGTGGCTAAAACACATTTCTGGTTACAAAAGGCAGCTTTAGAGGAGTGCCAAATGCCTTACATGAAGCTCTTGTGCAAAGTAGGCGAGACACGGGGAGTCCCTGCAGCCTGTGCCTGTCCAGCAAGGTATTTGAAACCGGAGCTCCACTTTAACCAATCATTTTTTTTTTAGGCAGAATACAATAGTCCAGCAGGAGTATTGGTCTATCTGCACTGTACGGCATGGATGGAGGAATCCGTTTTAGTTTTCTTTCATTCAGTGTATGAGCAGCCCAAGGCAAGCCATAGATAAATACAATTTTCTTTCTTGCACCCACGGGTGTCAGAAAAGAAAAATGGCTTGTGACTGATTGTGTTGATGGGGGAATCCCTCCTGCAGTGCTGTTGCGTTCTGCTGGTAGGGGGCCTTCCCTGCCAACAGAACACAATTATCACTGCTGGCAATTATAGCCACTAGCAGTACTGCAAAATCTGACAGGCTGATTGTACTGAAGTCGATTGATGGACTGAATCTTGGTTGGTCCCACATGAACTGGCCGAGATTCGAACCATCCATGGCCGGCTATGGACTTGGTCCAGCTTGTGATTGGACAGCGCTGCTCAATGCAACAAACCCCTGATTTCCTTAAAGTGCTACTTCCCTCTCTCTTTCTCTCAATGTGAGTACTGGGTGCATAGTAGAGCTGGGCCTTTTTCTCCCAAAAAAATATCTGCGATTAAAAAAAAAAAAAAAAAAAAACTCAATTCAAGATTCGAATTCTTTTTTTTTTTGATGGACACCACGCCGGTCCTGAGGAGCTGCGGGCAGGAGTTTTTAGGCGAGGCCGTGGCTTCAGCCTAATCCGCCGTGTCCGGCCTCGCGGACTAGGCCGAGGCCTCACCTAAAAACTCCTGCCCGCAGCTCCTCAGGACCGGGGTGGTGTCAGCGCTGGTCCTGGTGAAAAAAAAAAAAAAAAACGATTTGCTGAAAATTTGAATCATTTTTGACCTCTCAACTCCATTCAAGATTCAAATCGATTTTTTCCCGAGCCCTAGTGCATAGCTGCTTAAATCTGAGCTTAAATTGATGTTACCAGATTTCCCCAAAATTAAAAACAGAGGTCTTTGGGGTGGATTTACTAGAGGCAAATAGAGTGTGCACTTTGCTAGTGCAGTTGGACTCTTTATCCCCCCAGAGATTAGTAAAATTGTGTATTCTTTACAAAGTGAAGCTCTACCACATCAGGTGCAAGGAAAATAAAGTAATGTGTTCTTGAAGATGATTGGATGATGGAAATCAGCAGAGTTTTACCGCTTTTACAAAGCTCTGGGGAAAATGAGTGCTACTGCATTTGTAAAATCCTCCCCTTTATTTATTTGCTGACAGGCTCTATTGAAGTCCAGGTCTACATACCGTCATCAGGAAACATGGAATCTGCTTAATCCGTTCCTCGAACATTTCATAGGTCTTCTGCTTGATGGTGGTCAGGGAAAAGTTTGCCATCATGGGGTGGTTGGAGTTCTTCTTCGAGATGATATATTGTAGCTCCGCCCGCAGTTTCTAAAAAGGTCAGCAATTAATAACCTGAAGCCGATTTATAACCATTATTAACAAAATTGACAGTTTGAGTATATGCAGGGAGACCTTTACACACCTCTTCTGTGCTGCAGGATCTCCCCGACCCCCCATTTTACTCACCTGAGCCCGTCGTTCCCGCGCTGTACCTCTCTGCCCAGGGTTCTTTGATTGGATAGATTTATAGCAGTGCAGCCATTGGCTCCCGCTGCTCTCAATCATATCCAATGACGCCGGCACCGGGGGAGGGGGGGGGGGGTTGGGCCGAGTTCGGCATTCTGTCTATGCACGCAAATGCTGGACTCGGGAGCACGCCCGCAAGGTAACCCCCAGGGAGAGCGCTTCTCCTAGGGGGTTTACCGATACAAAGAGGGGCTGCGAGCGCCTCCAGGGGACCCCAGACGAGGTTCGGGGCCACTCTGTGCAAAACTAACTGCACAGTGGAGGCAAGTATGATATGTTTGTTCAATATGAGAAAGACACATTAGAAGAGATGAAAGGAGCTGCACACCCCGCAAACAATTTGTATAGAAAGGTTTTCCCCAATGGGGCTTTAAAACAGCAATAGAACAAAATCAAAGACATTTTTTTTTTTTTTTTTTAAGGGGGCGGCCTACAAGCCCTCCGGATTCTTCAATGGCTCCTATTATTTTTGAATATAGAACACTCATTCCACACTTGAGCGGTAAATATACCACTATGGTTTATGCAATGTGATGTATGACGACATGCTTTTTTAATTCTGAACATATGTAATATTTTTTAGATCCAATTGTCCCCCTGAAGAGTACGTACTTAGGTCGAAACGCGTCGGGGCTTTTATCGCATTGTGGAACATGTATTGTATTATTGGACCAGATTTTTTATTGTACATATTGTATCCAATTCTATCGTGACATTGGACATTTTTCAAATAAACTATTCTCTACATATCACTAAGAAAAAATTTCTTTGATTTTGTTCTATTGCTGTTTTAAAGCCCCATTGGGAAAAACCTTTCTTTCTATACAATATGATATGTTTTTTTTTTTTTTTAAATAACAAAGGAGGGTTTTCAACCCCTTTAAAGGAGCTTGGCCGCCGCATCTTTAACCAATCACATGTCCCCGGGATTCCCCTCCCCGGCTCCTCCTCCCCTCCCCCCAGCTGTCACCTGGCTCGGGCCACATGTCCGTGGACCTTCAGCTCAGGAAACTGCCTGCATGAGAGGTGAGCAAGCCCAGCTCCCCTCATCCCACTGTCCTCCCCCCTCCTGCCGAGCGCAGCTCTCACATTCAGCTCAGCTCATCGAGGCTCCTCTATTCCTGCCACAGTCCAGTCAGGAGCAGCGAGTCCTGTGTGGCTCACGCACAGATCTGTTCTTTTCCTTGGCAGCTGCTTGGCTCTGTACACAGCGAGGCTTCTCCCCTTGCCTTGTGTGTCAGTGCAACCCCTCCCCCCCCCCCCCCACCAAGCAGAGGCACAGACACACGGCCGGCACCACTGAAGCAGGTCAGTGTGCGATTAGATCCCCCCCTCCCCCTTCCTGCAATGGGAGGGCGACCTGGGGAATAGAGAGCAGTAGACATAGCATGTACTGCGCTGATGTGTCAAATACTAATTATCTATATAGTGTTAATACCATGAAACTAAAATTACTGGCATGGAAATGTGACCTACAATTTCAATCCCTAAATATATCTTGGCGTGTTCAAATCTGAAAATTAGCATCTATAGTGTTCATGTAATCGCAGCAAATAGGACTGTTTGCACTGGAATTTTGGTTTCACAAACCAGTGGGAGGTTGGCAAAACTAAACTGTAACGACATAAAAAAAAAAAGTATCGGTACTTGTACTCGGTCTTACAAAAGTGTTATCGGGACAACCCTAAAATAAAAATAGAAGATAAAAATAGAAAGATAAAATGAGGGAAAAAAAAACAAACACAACACATAGTGCTTACCTTGGTTTCATTGCTATTTGAAATGTATTTCTTCAGGATATTGCTGGCTTTACTAAACTGTTTCTTTTTTATACACGCCACCACCGCCTGCAGAGGACACAAGAATGTTAAAGCGAAATTCCACCCATATAAAAGTCAGCAGCTACAAAAAGTGTATCTGCTGACTTTAATTAAATCAGATACTCACCTGACCCACAGTCCAGCGATGCGGGGGAACGAAGCCCCCGCTCCTCTCCCCCTCTTCTCTGCGGCGTCGGCAATGTCACTGTGGACGCCAGGCTGTGGCTTCACAGCCGGGCACACACTGCGTATGCACGAGCCGCGCTGCGCACTGTGACTGGATGGGCAATCATCTGGGACCTGTGACGTGTCCCAGATGATTGCCGAGAGGGAGGGGGGAGAGGAACTTGCTTCCGGTGCAGCGGTGCCCCAGGAGGAAGTGAGCTGCATCCCTCTAAAAAAAGAGGGTATCCGCTCCCCCCCCCACCCCCCAAAAAAAATGACATGCCAAATGTGGCATGTCAGGGAGTCACCTTCACTTAAAGCGGAAGTTCCATTTTTGGGTGGAACTCCGCCTTAAAGTCTCACCAGATTTGATCTGCCGTCATTGGGATTTTTTACTTTCTACAATTTACCTTTTTGGGACGGTGTTACATGTATTTATTAGGGGGTCGACCGATTATCGTCGTGACCAATTATCGGGGGCCGATATACACATTTTTCGAAGTATCGGTCAGAAACGTACCGATATTGCTGAATATTGCTTCAAGTTGTTGTTTTGAATACTTTCAAAGTGCAGAGGAGGGGTTTGGGGTCTTATAGACCCCCGATCCCTTTATAAAAAAAAAAAAAAAGGAAGGAGTACCTGTCACTGCCTATTACTGTCACAAAGATGTTACATTCCTTGTGACAGCAATAAAAGAAATTAAAAATTAAAAGAACGGTGTAAAAATAAAAACTTTAAAATGTACAAAATATCGGCAACTAATACCAGCTATCGGCCTGAAAGGTGGTCGAAAAATCTGTGTTGTATCAGCCCTGAAAAAAAAAAAAAAAAAACGATATCGCTCGACCCCTAGTATTTATATCTACTAACTTATATATCTCACCCCCAATGAGTGCAGATATTTCATTTACAATTTATTATTTGGGATTTGGTTGCATACAGGCAGTCCCCGAGTTATGAACGGGCTAGGGACTGTAGGTTTGTTCTTAAGTCAAATATGTTTGCAAGTTGGAACAGCATGGGCAGAACGGCATATATGTCGTTATCCGATGTTCCGTCAAATGTGCCCGCCATCGAAAAGGTTCCGTCGAATGTGCCCGCCGTCCCATTTGTAAGTAGGAGTCGTTCGCAAGTCGGATGTTGGTAACTGGGGGACTTCCTGTATATACCATTTACTTGCATTTTTTGGATTAAGTTACATAAATAACATTTTTAGCACTTTATTTTTTTGTGATTGTGTTGCACAGATTTTTTTTTTTTAATTTGCACTTTTTGGGATTGAGTTACATACTATTCATCATATGGTTTATTGTTCATCTACTCATGTATATGATTTATACATAATTTAGCGGTAAGCGCACTTTTTTTTTTAGAATTCTTTTACTTTGATCAGCCTGAAGTTCAGCTTTAGTTTTGCTTGTATGTTATGGCAATATGTTTTATGTTCTTTGCTAATGTCACAAGCAGCCCTTCCCTCTGTAATAGTAATGTGGATGTGTAGTAAATGTAACAATACTCACCGCCTCTTTTAACATTTGCAGATTGCTTTTCATTGCATCTTTATCCAGCGTCATCTCATTGTCCGCCAGATTAAGAACTTCTACAGCCGATTCCAGGGGCGTCTCATTGCTTTCCTGATCGAAGACGCAGTCTGAGGTGGAGGAAGAAAAACCACAAGAGTCATTCTGAGTGTGGTGTACAGGAAACGACACAACCCTCCGAGATGTGAAGATATCGAACGAGTCCGAGATTATCAGAAACTACAGAGAGCTTCCGTCTCTCAGAACACAACCAGAAATTGGTACAAAGCTAAAAACATGAAGGAATCTGTAGAGTATTGGAGATTAATAACAGAACAATAATGATATTAACGAGTACTCTAGTCCAATCATGTGGGGACTGTACATTTTTTTTTTTTAATGTTTAACTTTTTCCTTTTTTTTTTTTTTTTTTTTGACACCGTCGATTTACTTTTATTTTTTCTTTCTTTTTAAATCATTTTTATTGCTGTCACTAGGAATGTAACAGCAATAGGCATGTAACAGGTGCTCTTTACGCAGAGATCTACAGTCTATAAAGACCCTAAATTCCTTCCTCTGCCCCTATAAGCATTTGATCGCACAAAGACCGGTGTGTTCGAATGCTTTTGACTTTTGAAAATGGCGGCGTTTACATGCGGGTAAACCGGAAGTGATGTCATGTGGTCGCTTCTGGGTTACCATAGCCGGGAGCCGAACAAACCCGACCACGTTCTTTTTTCGTCTCTCTGATCAGCCGGCGAAAGCGCCAGCTAGTCGATCGTGACTCCTGGTGGGACACTAGATTCAAAGTAAAGCTGCAGAAGGAAGCAGCAAGTGGGGGACGTCACCTCCTACTGCTTGTAATAGCAACCCAGCAGCTAGTTGGCTGCTAGGATTCCTTTTACAAAAGAGCTGACGGTCTGCTCTAAAAAAAACGGTACCGGGGTGATGCCTGCAGCTGCAAATCATCCCAGTATAATCACTTGAAGTTCACTGAAGTACCAGGAACGTGACTGGTCAAAAAGTGGTTAAGCTGGCCAAAGATGTCGAAAAATGAAAGAAAATTTGAACAAAAACTGAATTTATTTTTTTTTTAGATCTAGCATTCGATGGTCCAACCATTGTATTGGAAATTTTCCAGCGAAGTTCAACATTTTTCTGATCATTTTCAACATTGAGCATTTGTTTTTTTCCAATCGATTTCTACTATTACCCTACTGCTCATTTAATTTTTTTTGTATTGTATCGAACAATTGACCTACAAACCATTAGAAAATTATTTGTTAAAAAAAATCCAAACACGTACATTCGTTCATTTTCAATCTTGAAATGGAAAGTGACTGTTGCAGTAAGCACACAAACCATACGATAATCGAACAATCAGTCTCTCACTTTTCTATCCATCTATGGCCCGGCTATAAGCGGTAGTATAGATGACAGGAAAGGAGAGGGAACAATTTTGACCAGATGGTGTTAAGCCGGCCATGGACGGATCAGTTCAGCAGGAACAGGCCAAATTCGATCCATCAATAGTCAGGCTGGTTGTACTGAAGTCGATCTAACCGACAGACTTCAGTACAACCAGCCTGTTTTTGTTTGAATCCTGGCGGCTACAGCTGTATTCTGGGCGGCTGGGAAACATCCCGTTATAAGAACACAATAGCGCCGTGGGAGGGACACCGATTGTGTTGATGGGGGGAAAATCAAGCAATTTTATTTCTTACAACACGTGGTTGAAGGAAAGAAAATGGCATATTCTATGGCCTACGGTTCACTGTGCGATTTTAATGCAGTGCAGGAAACACACGGGATTCGCTGCGTTTTCCCCATCGCATATATGTGATCCGAGCCTTAGTGAGAAGTAACGCCGGCAGGTGGAGATCAGCCCAGAGACTCACCTGGATCGTCCCCTTCCTCAATGCGGGAAAAGCATTGCATGATGCGCAGGACCTGCGAGTTCTTCTCCATTGTTCTAAAGGGACGTTGGATTAAAACTGGAAATAAAAACAGAAAATAATCACTTTATAAGAAGTGCCAATTTATGGGAGTAATTGAGAGTTATAACATATATTTTTATAGACCAACACTCCAGAGTCACCATTAAGTCAGTATATATTATATATATATATATATATATATATATATATATATATATATATATATATATATATATATATATATATATTTATATTATTATGTTACACACACACACACACACTGTTTCAGGGGAAAAATAAATTTTTTTGAAGAATAAAAAAAAAAAAAAAAAAGTTTTTCTTTTGTTTTGTGTTATAACATTTTGTAAATAAATAATTTTTCTCCTTCATTGATGATGAGGCGGCACTGATATGCAGCACTGATGAGGAGGCACTCGCAGGCTTTAAAGTTCATCCCTGGTGGTCCTGAGTGAGTGTGGGCATCCCTGGTGGCCCTGGGTGGGAATCCCTGGTGGCCCTGGGTGAGCATCCCTGGTGGCCCTGGGTGGGAATCCCTGGTGGCCCTGGGTGGGAATCCCTGGTGGCCCTGGGTGGGAATCCCTGGTGGCCCAGGGTGGGAATCCCTGGTGGCCCAGGGTGGGAATCCCTGGTGGCCCTGGGTGAGCATCCCTGGTGGCCCTGGGTGAGCATCCCTGGTGGCCCTGGATGAGCATCCCTGGTGGCCCTGGATGAGCATCCCTGGTGGCCCTGGGTGAGCATCCCTGGTGGCCCTGGGTGAGCATCCCTGGTGGCCCTGGGTGAGCATCCCTGGTGGCCCTGGGTGAGCATCCCTGGTGGCCCTGGGTGGGAATCCCTGGTGGCCCAGGGTGGGAATCCTCAGGGGGGCTAGGCTGATAATCAATCAGCACAGCCCCCCTGAGGATGCTCACCCAGGACCACCAGGGATGAACTTTAAAGGTGCCGATCAACGCCCATCAGTGCCCACTCATTAGTGCCTCATCATCATTTCCCCCTCATCAGTGAAGGAGAAAAATTACTTATGTACAACATTTTATAACACGAAACAAAAAAAAATATTTTTTTTTGTTTATTACGGTGATCATCATTTTTCTGAATGGCGCCCGTTCCACGTGCCATTGCGGTAGCTGCGACATGTGATTGGTCACAACGATCACAAGGTACTGGGCCGGTCACATGACTTCCTCCCACGATAATAGCGTGCTCCCGTCCGGGCCGTCATTTTTACTATAGGGGCGGGAAGCGGTTAAAGAGAACCAGTCACCAAAAAAAAAACAAAGATCACATGGGGGGGAGGGGATATTCTGAGAAAACGGCTCCGTGAGCAAAATGGTAAAACCGCGCCAACGCCCCACGAAGCAACAAAACCTCCACACGCGTTGCGGCTGCTGCGCCAGGGATAAACGCCATTTTTTTTTGTATTTGTCTCACAATAGTTGCCTAGCAACACGACGCCTGTGAGAGCGCCCCCCTGTGACCGGCTCAGACCCCGGCGCTGCACAGCGATCATCAGAAAGGTGTGACGGGTTCTCTTCGGAGGTTCCAACACCCAGCCCAAGGGAGGGACTACAAGTCCCAGAGAGACCCGACTAGACACAGCCCCGCCCCCCCTCCAGTCACCTGACACAACATCCCGGAGCTCCGTGAAGTCGTCATGGCGACCGCTCCTGAAAGCCAGCACGGCCAGCTGGAAGAAGTAGTCCAGCACCCATTGGTTCACCACGGGCTCCAGAGCCCAGGCGTCGCCCTCCGCAAATCCCGCCATCCTCCTCCTTCTCCCGCGTGCGCAATGTTTTGGCTGTCCGCGCCACTTCCGGTCACATGACGTCGCCCGAGCGCCGCTGTCACCACCATTCCACTCCTGCGTGTATCGTCAGCTGCATCGCTGCCTGCCCCACTTCCGGTCACATGACTTCTCCGGCAGCTTTAGATTAGGCGACCCGTCAGACTGTGTAACGGAGGTGACGTTCCGTCGCCGCCATCTTGCTACACCGCACACTCGTCCACAGTAAGGAGACAGAAGTCGGCAAGCGGGCATCTTGTTACACCCACTGGAGTTTTGCAATTTACACTTATTTATAACAGTAATCTGAGCTTATATAGTGAAATTCAGTATTTTGAAATCCCTCAGACTGTTTTGATGTTGAATTGTAAATCAATTCAAGTCAGATTAGCAAACCTGTGAGATCAGCAGGCTCGCCGCAGCGCCGCTGCTTTCAAAATGTAACATTTAAACAGTCAGATGGATTTTTAAATACTGTATATCACTATTAGGGTTGCCACCTGTCCGGGATTCACCCGGACAGTCCAGGTTTTGAATCATGTGTCTGAAACCCGGACACATTATTCAGACATGAATGTAGCTCAGAACAGGGCCTGACAGGAGGGAGAGGGGGCACTATGTATTCCACATTACTATTCTCTCTGGAGTGCCCAAAGGTGTCCCAGGTCTGTTATCCTATAGTGTATACTAAAAAAAAAATAATTCCTGTGTGCCACTAAAGTGTTTGGGTTTGGCCTGAAGAAAAAGTGGCAACCTTAATCACTATATAAGCTCTGTTTACTGTTAAAAATGAGTGTAAAATGCAAGACTTCGGGTGTAAAAAGATGTCCGCTTGCCCCTGTTTCGTCAGATTAGGTGACCCATCAGAACAATTTGTAACCGAAGTGCCGTTCCGTTGCGGCCATCTTGGTACACCTCGCGCTCGTTCGCAGTAAGGCTGCAGTTAGAAGTCGGCAAGCGAACGTCTTGTTACCTCCACTGAAGTCCCGCATTTTACACTTATTTTTGCCAGTAAATTGAGCTTATATAGTGAAATACAGGATTTTGAAATGGGGAGCAAGTGAATCCAAAGCACTCACCATGGATAGATCGGGGTTCAAATCCTCATTCAGATCACCCCCAACGGGCAGAACTGTCAGCACTTCACAGGAGCCCCCAGTGTGTGTCAGCTCACCTGGAGATAGCACTGATAAGAGGACAGTAGGCAGAAGAGGAGAGGACACTGACAGATGAGATGACACCCTTGGAGGGATGGAAGGAGGACACATCCTTAGATATCAGGGCAGGGATCATGCTGGGATGTGACCCTCCAAAAGTGAAGGACTACAGGTCCCAGCATAAATCCCTCAGAACCGAAGATGTGATGCCCCCCCCCCCATCAGTGAAGAACTACAGGTCCCAGCATCAGCATGTGAAATCTATGGAGTGTGTTAATTCTCAGTGGTCTGTGATGGGACCTGTAGTCCTTCACTTTGGGGGGGGGGGGGGGGGGGGGGGGCATCACATCCTTAGACATCAGGGGTTCATGCTGGGACTTGTAGTCCTTCACTTTTGGGGATGTGACTACAGGTCCCAGCATGAACCCCTCAGAGCTGAAGATGTGACCCCCCCCTGCTTGGGAGGAGTCACATCAGCAGCCAGCGGCGGGAGGGGCGTTCACTTTCCCGGGGCTCCGGTGTTTCGGACTGGTGGCAGGCTATAGGTGACAAGTGGCACGCTGCATCTGGTGGCAGGCTATAGGTGACAAGTGGCACGCTGCATCTGGTGGCAGGCGACAGTGGCAAGTGGCACTCCGCATCAGGTGGCAAGTGACAAGCTCAGGGTCCCCACTGATTCTGCATTATGGTAAGTTGAACAATTTCATCATATATTACAATGTAGTACAACAGCAGCCATTCACCCGACAAATCACCACCGCCACCAAATTCCCAGTCAACCCCGAGACTACATTCCCCCAACCCCCCATCTTTTTTTGGGAAGGCGGGCAGGGGGGGTGTCACTGAATGGCACTTTGGAAATGTGGTCACCCTAGTGAAGACTGGCCCTTGCATGTTCCCAATCTCACCAATAGATTGTATTTCATTTCTCATAGCAAGCATCCTGGCAGTGTAGCCAGAGCTGGAGAAGAGAGCTAGCTCTTGGGGTTTTGGAAACAGAATGTGCACTTCCCTCCAAATGTACAATGCAGTGCTTAGTGCCCGGGGCCACATGTAGCCCATTGCCACTTTGTGTGGATCATTGGTCCCCTGCAGACACTTATCTGTAATGTGTCATGTACTGTGTCTCCAGTCTATGATTGACTGCTGAAGCATGCCCCCGGTCTCCAACAACCCCTGTAGCATGTTCATAGTCTCTGACCATTTCCGGAATCATGTCTGCAGTCTCTGACCATCTCCTGTATCATGTCTGCAGTCTCTGAGCATTTTCTGTATCATGTCTGCAGTCTCTGACCATCTCCTGTAGCATGTCTGCAGTCTCTGACCATCTCCTGTATCGTGTCTGCAGTCTCTGACCATCTCCTGTATCCTGTCTGCAGTCTCTGACCATCTCCTGTATCATGTCTGCAATCTCTGACCATCTCCTGTATCGTGTCTGCAGTCTCTGACCATCTCCTGTATCATGTCTGCAGTCTCTGACCATCTCCTGTATCATGTCTGCAGTCTCTGACCATCTCCTGTATCATGTCTGCAGTCTCTGAGCATTTTCTGTATCATGTCTGCAGTCTCTGAGCATTTTCTGTATCATGTCTGCAGTCTCTGACCATCTCTTGTATCATGTCTGCAGTCTCTGACCATCTCCTGTATCGTGTCTGCAGTCTCTGACCATCTCCTGTATCATGTCTGCAGTCTCTGATCATTTTCTGTATCATATCTGCAGTCTCTGACCATCTCCTGTATCATGTCTGCGGTCTCTGACCATCTCCTGTATCGTGTCTGCGGTCTCAGACCATCTCTTGTATCATGTCTGCAGTCTCAGACCATCTCTTGTATCGTGGAAAATAAGAGGTTGTGCTAGTATTAATGAACACAATATATACTTTACAGTGAAGAAAGAATTCATAGAAGGATTATACATAAATCAGTGTGCAAAACTCAGTAAAAAAATTTATATAAAAAGTCCATAGAATAAAGCATCACTCGGGTGTTGTGAAAAGGTCCATCAGAATAAACATCAATGAAGTGTTATGAAACGTCCAAATCACCAAAAACAATTTTTGTGATATATTAAGGTTGAGAAAAATCCAAGTGATAAATAAAGATCTGTGTTAACTAGGAGGGGTCCACCACCAGATGTTGAAGGGGTTACTCCTTACCAGAAGGCCATGACCCCCCACCACAGAGGATCACAGCAAGCAGAGATCTTTAGAGCCAAGAATGGGGATTAGCAGCGGTGTCCACTAGGGGTCATCTCGACAACAGCCACTCCAATAGCCCAAGGCATAGGTACCAAAAAAATATAAGGGGCTCACATAGTGTAAAACCACTTTACATTTTATTAAAATTGAATAAAAACAGATATGCACTTACAAAGTGTCAGATGAAAAACAGCCTTAAGCCCGGCTCCGTGGCCACCGGAGCACGGACAAACCCGTCCTTCTGGAAAGCAGTTCGCTTGGGGGTGACGTCAGCGCGTTGTCTGGCTCCGCCCTACGCGTTTCGTGACATCATCACGTCTTCCAGGGGCATCACTGGAAGACGTGATGATGTCACGAAACGTGTAGGGCGGAGCCAGACGACGCGCTGACGTCACCCCCAAGGGAACTGCTTTCCAGAAGGACGGGTTTGTCCGTGCTTCGGTGGCCACGGAGCCGGGCTTAAGGCTGTTTTTCATCTGACACTTTGTAAGTGCATATCTGTTTTTATTCAATTTTAATAAAATGTAAAGTGGTTTTACACTATGTGAGCCCCTTATATTTTTTTGGTACCTATGCCTTGGGCTATTGGAGTGGCTGTTGACGAGATGACCCCTAGTGGACACCGCTGCTAATCCCCATTCTTGGCGCTTAAGATCTCTGCTTGCTGTGATCCTCTGTAGTGGGGGGTCATGGCCTTCTGGTAAGGAGTAACCCCTTCAACATCTGGTGGTGGACCCCTCCTAGTTAACACAGATCTTTATTTATCACTTGGATTTTTCTCAACCTTAATATATCACAAAAATTGTTTTTGGTGATTTGGACGTTTCATAACACTTCATTGATGTTTATTCTGATGGACCTTTTCACAACACCCGAGTGATGCTTTATTCTATGGACTTTTTATATAAATTTTTTTACTGAGTTTTGCACACTGATTTATGTATAATCCTTCTATGAATTCTTTCTTCACTGTAAAGTATATATTGTGTTCATTAATACTAGCACAACCTCTTATTTTCCATATGCTTTTTCACAATTGATGTTTTTGTGAGGATTGCAGCTCTTTTTTATTGTATTTTATTTTGTACTTGGTTTTTAGCGCAGTTTCTTCCACCATTTTTCCCATCTCTTGTATCGTGTCTGCAGTCTCTGACCATCTCTTGTATCATGTCTGCAGTCTCTGACCATCTCCTGTATCATGTCTGCAGTCTCTGACCATCTCTTGTATCATGTCTGCAGTCTCTGACCATCCCCTGTACCCTGTCTGCAGTCTCTGACCATCTCTTGTATCATGTCTGCAGTCTCTGACCATCTCCTGTATCATGTCTGCAGTCTCTGACTATCTCTTATATCATGTCCGCAGTCTCTGACCATCTCTTGCATCATGTCTGCAGTCTCTGACCATTTCCTGTATTATGTCTGCAGTCTCTGACCATCTCCTGTATCATGTTTGCAGTCTCTGAGCATTTTCTGTATCATGTCTGCCGTCTCTGACCATCTCCTGTATCATGTCTGCAGTCTCTGACCATCTCCTGTATCATGTCTGCAGTCTCTGACCATCTCCTGTATCATGTCTGCAGTCTCTGAGCATTTTCTGTATCGTGTCCGCAGTCTCTGACCATCTCTTGTATCATGTATGCAGTCTCTGACCATCTCCTGTATTGTGTCTGCAGTCTCTGACCATTTCTTGTATCATGTCTGCAGTCTCTGATCATCTCCTGTATCATGTCTCCAGTCTCTGACCATCTCCTATGTCATGTCTGCAGTCTCTTACCATCTCCTGTATCATGTCTGCAGTCTCTGACCATCTCTTGTATTATGTCTGCAGTCTCTGACCATCTCCTGTATCATGTCTGCAGTCACTGACCATCTCCTGTATCATGTCTGCAGTCTCTGACCATCTCTTGTATTATGTCTGCAGTCTCTGACCATCTCCTGTATCATGTCTGCAGTCTCTGACCATCTCCTGTATCATGTCTGCAGTCTCTGACTATCTCTTATATCATGTCCGCAGTCTCTGACCATCTCTTGCATCATGTCTGCAGTCTCTGACCATTTCCTGTATCATGTCTGCAGTCTCTGACCATCTCCTGTATCATGTCTGCAGTCTCTGACCATCTCTTGTATCATGTCTGCAGTCTCTGACCATCTCCTGTATCATGTCTGCAGTCTCTGACTATCTCTTATATCATGTCCGCAGTCTCTGACCATCTCTTGCATCATGTCTGCAGTCTCTGACCATCTCCTGTATCATGTCTGCAGTCTCTGACTATCTCTTATATCATGTCCGCAGTCTCTGACCATCTCTTGCATCATGTCTGCAGTCTCTGACCATTTCCTGTATCATGTCTGCAGTCTCTGACCATCTCCTGTATCATGTCTGCAGTCTCTGACCATCTCCTGTATCATGTCTGCAGTCTCTGACCATCTCCTGTATCATATCTGCAGTCTCTGAGCATCTCTTGTATCATGTCTGCAGTCTCTGACCATCCCCTGTATCCTGTCTGCAGTCTCTGACCATCTCTTGTATCATGTCTGCAGTCTCTGACCATCTCCTGTATCATGTCTGCAGTCTCTGACTATCTCTTATATCATGTCCGCAGTCTCTGACCATCTCTTGCATCATGTCTGCAGTCTCTGACCATTTCCTGTATCATGTCTGCAGTCTCTGACCATCTCCTGTATCATGTTTGCAGTCTCTGAGCATTTTCTGTATCATGTCTGCCGTCTCTGACCATCTCCTGTATCATGTCTGCAGTCTCTGACCATCTCCTGTATCATGTCTGCAGTCTCTGACCATCTCCTGTATCATGTCTGCAGTCTCTGAGCATTTTCTGTATCGTGTCCGCAGTCTCTGACCATCTCTTGTATCATGTCTGCAGTCTCTGACCATCTCCTGTATTGTGTCTGCAGTCTCTGACCATCTCCTGTATTGTGTCTAAAGTCTCTGACCATCTCCTGTATCATGTCTGCAGTCTCTGACCATCTCCTGTATCATGTCTGCAGTCTCTGACCATCTCTTATATCATGTCTGCAGTCTCTGACCATCTCCTGTATCATGTCTGCAGTCTCTGACCATCTCCTGTATCATGTCTGCAGTCTCTGACCATCTCTTGTATTATGTCTGCAGTCTCTGACCATCTCCTGTATCATGTCTGCAGTCTCTGACCATCTCCTGTATCATGTCTCCAGTCTCTGACCATCTCCTATATCATGTCTGCAGTCTCTGACCATCTCCTGTATCATGTCTGCAGTCTCTGACCATCTCTTGTATTATGTGTGCAGTCTCTGACCATCTCCTGTATCATGTCTGCAGTCTCTGACCATTTTCTGTATCATGTCTGCAATCTCCGACAGTCTCTTGGAGAATTCTGCAGTCCCTGACCATCTCCTGTATCATGTCTGCAGTCTCCGACAGTCTCTTGTATCATGTCTGCAGTCTCTGACCATTTTCTCTATCATGTCTGCAGTCTCTGCAATATAGTTTAAATCAGGTGTGAGGAGGAGACACTGTGCCCGGTGATCTTTGACTTCTCCCATGTTGTTCAGATATATCTCCATTTCTTTAGGGTTGCCTACCCCTGCTTTAGGGCTTATGACATATGAAGGACGGATACCTCCAGTTTTCTTTCCCAACCTGTTATACTATAACCTCCAAACCCCCCAATTCCCCGATAAATGACATGACAAGGCTTTGGAGTAAAATGGCCTTACGGCCTTTTATTTAACAATTAACGTAACTTAAATAAATAACATTTAAAATAACCATCAACCAATGCTTTAATGGAGTATGGATTGCCTGATGGAAGTGTAGGTTAGAGTAGAACTAAAGCCAAAACTTTTTTTATTTTTTATTTTGTATAGGGCAAAACTGGGTAATAACCCCTATCAGTGTTTTCACCATTTGTGTCCCATTGGGGAGATCTCTCTTTACTTCCAGTCCCATAGCCAAAACATGAAGTGACAGGAAATCCCTGGTTGTCACCAGAACTAATGTCCCCAATTGCAAGATTTCCCCTTCTACCCCTGTTCTGGCGACAACCCAAAATTTGGGATTTTCTTTTATGACTGCTGAGGCGCAGTGGGCTTAGGTCCCCATTAACGTAAAACAAAAGGATCAAATCCCCCATCCCCCTTGCCCTTTACCCAATGAAATAAGACACAACCATTAGGTTGGAAAGGGCAAGGCCACAGCTTTATTAAATTCCAACACGTAACATGTGAACATATTTAACCAGTGCCAGTTACAGTCGTACTGTGAGCACTTAACCAAAAGAGGGAAGTGGGGCCTGTCCTTACCATAAGTGCTGGACAGACAGGCTACTGCCAATTTTCCATCAAGGGCATAGCCCATTACAGCGACTTTAACTGCTGGCAAGGTCAAGAAAACCGCCAACTGCCCGTCAGTTAATAACTGACGAGCGCCCCACCACAGCCAGCGCCCGTTCCACACCTCGCTGCAGGCCAAGGTTGAATATGCCCAACCCAGTGTCATTAAGGTGAACGCCATCCGGTCTCAACAGATCATCAGTACCCTCCAGATCCTTGTGACGGATGATGAACCCACCTATTTGCCGAACAAACTTGGTGACTTGAGTGTTCACTTTTCGACGGAAGCGTTCTAGCCAGGGGGCTAGGTATTTCCCTGGCCCCACAGCAGGCGTGGCACGATTTCCGACCGGATGAGCCCCAAATTGGTATAAATTGCATAGCACTGAGCAATGTCCCGCTTGATGGCAGAGATCAAGTCCACAGAACGTGTATAACCCACATCATTCCCTCCCCAGCGTGAAGAATCAAGATGATGGGACCAGCTCTTCCAACGGTTCTTCCGAAAGACCCAGAATTCACTGGGGCACACGTTCCCTGAGCTCAGGCCCATCCCACATGTCCCAACCAATCGTTCCCCTTGTCATGCGCCTAGCCATGCCCCAATCAGTCAAGGCTCTCTTTCCCTTTGGGAGGGGGCTCAAGAGGCCTTCACTCTTGGTGATAATGGTAAACATGACAGAGGGTGAATCTCCCTAACGGGGACACAAACAGTAAGATTGTGACGGGTTCTAATCTCTCTCTCCACTCTATCCAAAACTAAGTAAGGTTTTTGCCTTTAGTTATTCTTTAACACTGAATGATTCCATTGGATTAGATGGACTATGAATGCAAATGACAAACGTGCCTTTCAACAACATTAAAGTGATTGTAAACCTTCAGTTTTTTTTTTAAATAATAAACATATGATACTTACCTCCACTGTGCAGTTTGTTTTGCACAGTGTGGCCCCTATCATCCTCTTCTTGGGCCCCCCGGTGGCGCTCGTGGCTCCTCCTCGCACCGGTTAACGACCTGGGAGAAGCGATCTCCGGTGGGGTTATCTTGCGGGTGCGCTCCAGAGTCCAGCATTTGCGTCTATAGACACAGAATGACGGATTTGGCCCCGCCCCCGGCGCCCGTGTCATTGGATTTGATTGACAGCAGCGGGAGCCAATGGGCTGCACTGCTATCCATCTAGCCAGTCAAGAGCCAAGAACCCTGAGAAGGGCTCAGGTGAGTAAAACGGGGGGGGTGGGGGGGGGCAGTCAGTGTGAGAAGCTTTTTCACCTTAATGCATAGGATGCAAGGTGAAAAAACACGAGGGTTTACAGGCCCTTTAATGATGTCTCAATCCAATGACCTACTTTATGGCTCTATGTATCTATTAAAGCTTATCTAAATGCAGCACCCAGTATGCTGTGCTGTATGTTACCCATAACTGACC
The DNA here is from genome assembly GCA_037952925.1 of Lithobates clamitans. Taxonomy (NCBI): domain Eukaryota; kingdom Metazoa; phylum Chordata; class Amphibia; order Anura; family Ranidae; genus Lithobates; species Lithobates clamitans. The sequence goes on along the minus strand of JBBGZY010003448.1, from coordinate 30,858 downwards.
TCTGCACCCTATGTGTTATGTTGTTCATTATATACTCCTGATTCTGAATGAATCCTCAGCACACTATTATACACCCTTTCTAGCAAGCATAAGAACAGGAATTTGTATTTCACATGCATTGCAATACATGTTTAAGCTGGCCAACTGCGTCAAAGTAATCCCTTTCTGGCCAGTCCCTACTCTACTTTGCAAAATATTTCATTGCTTTCAGCATACTTCAGCGGATATATTGCCAATATGGGGCAAATAGACACAAGGGGGGTTATTTACGAACGGTAAATCCACTTTGCACTGCAAGTGCACTTGGAAGCGCAGTCGCTTTAAATCTAAGGGGTAGATCTGAAATGAGTGGAAGCTCTGCTGTTTTTCATTTACCTTGCATATCCCCCTCGGATCTACAGTGAATTTACTTTCAAGTGCACTTGCAGTGCAAAGTGGATTTGCCTTTATTAAATAACCCCCAAGATGTAGGCAAGCTATAGGTTCAGGTCTGGTCTACACTAAAAGTTCTGAATGAACCCTCTGCACAGGGATTTTTAGTTCACATGTATTGCAGTCCATATTTAAGCTGGCCAACTATGGCCAAAGTAATCCCTCTCTGGGCAGTCCCAGCTCTGCTCTGCAAAATGCAGAATATTTTCAGCTCAGTGTGAAATATCTGATGTGATGGAACCATCTTCTTGAATCATTCTACCGAAGAACAGGAGTCGTGGCTCTTCCGTCTCTTCCGGTTGTTGGAAGGTTGTTTCTTTCCTGCAGGAGAGAAGAGCATATAAAAATTACTATCTATTTTCTGTTATTTGTACATAACAAATATAAGCATTTTTATATTAAAATTCTTCAAACCAAAAAAATAAACATTTTTGTTGGCCTGAAATATCTACTTACATTTTTTGCACAAATCGCTTTCTTCCACTACGCCGCCTGGCCCAGCATTAATCCATTGGTACAGGATAGATATTGGCCAGCTGCAGAACAGTAAAGTACTGGTAAACCCCCTAAAGGCTAGCAGGGAGCTGTTATTGCAGCAATGATGGGATTGTCCCTGGCTATCATTGATGCTTCTGGTCCACTTCTGTTGTAGAGGTGAAGTGATGGCACAGCTCAGTGTGAAAACTGATATGATGGAACCATCTTCTTGAATCATTCTACAGAAGAACAGGAGTTGTGGCTCTTCCGGTTGTTGAAAGGTTGTTTCTTTTCTGCAGGAGAGAAGAGCATATAAAAATTATTATCTATTTTCTGTTATCTGTACATAACAAATATCAGTATTTTTATATTAAAATTCTTCAAACCAAAAAAAATTACATTTTGTTGGCCTGAAATATCTACTTACATTTATTGCACAAATCGCTTTCTTCCACTACGTTGCCTGGCCCAGCATTAATTCATTGGTACAAGATAGATATTGGCCAGCTGCGGAACAGTAATGTACTGGTAAACCCCCTAAAGGCTAGTAGGGAGCTGTTATAGCAGCAGTGATGGGATTGTCCCTGGCTATCACCGAGCTTCTGGTCCTCTTCTGTTGTAGAGGTGAAGTGATGGCACACCTCAATGTGAAAACTGATATGATAAACCATCTTCTTGAATCATTCTACCGAAGAACAGGAGTCGTGGTCCAGCATTAATCCATTGGTACAGGATAGATATTGGCCAGCTGCGGAACAGTAATGTACTGGTAAACCCCCTAAAGGCTAGTAGGGAGCTGTTATAGCAGTAGTGATGGGATTGTCCCTGGCTATCACTGAGCTGCTGGTCCACTTCTGTTGGAGAGGTGAAGTGATGGCACACCTCAGTGCGAAAACTGATATGATGGAACCAGGGGCAGACTGACCATTTGGGCACTCGGGCACTGCCCGAGGGCCCCATGCCACTAAGGGGCCCCATCAGGGTTGCCAGCCTCAATAAAACCAGCATGTAAAAATCTGTTTTTTTTTTAAATACCAAGATTATAGCTGCCCCGCCTCTCCAGTACCTTTTCAGTGTGTGTATGTGTATTCTGTGTGTGTATACTGTGTATGTATACTGTGTGTGTAATATTGTGTGTGTATACTGTATGTGTGTGTGTGTGTGTGTGTATACTGTGTAGCCCCATAATCTATTGCCTGGGGGCCCCATAATCTCCTATTGCCCGGGGGCCCCATAATCTCCTATTGCCCGGGGGCCCCATAATCTCCTATTGCCCGGGGGCCCCACGAGTTGTTAGTCCGCCCCTGGATGGAACCATCTTCTTGAATCATTCTACCAAAGAACAGGAGTCGTGGCTCTTCCGTCTCTTCTGTCTCTTTTGGCTCTTCCGGTTGTTGGAAGGTAGTTTCTTTCCTGCAGGAGAGAAGAACATATAAAAATTACTATCTATTTTCTGTTATTTGTACATAACAAATATAAGCATTTTTATATTAAAATTCTTCAAAACCAAAAAAATTTACGATTTTGTTTTCCTGAAATATCTACTTACATTTTTTGCACAAATCGCTTTCTTCCACTACGCCGCCTGGCCCAGCCTAAATCCATTGGTACAGGATAGATATTGGCCAGCTGTGGAACAGTAATGTACTGGTAAACCCCCTAAAGGCTGGCAGGGAGCTGTTATTGCAGCAATGATGGGATTGTCCCTGGCCATCATTGATGCTTCTAGTCCACTTCTGTTGTAGAGGTGAAGTGATGGCACAGCTCAGTGTGAAAACTGATATGATGGAACCATCTTCTTGAATCATTCTACTGAAGAACAGGAGTCGTGGCTCTTCCGTCTCTTCTGGCTCTTCCGGTTGTTGGAAGGTTGTTTCTTTCCTGCAGCAGAGAAGAGCATATAAAAATTACTATCTATTTTCTGTTATCTGTACATAACCTATATCAGCATTTTTAAAATAAAATTCTTCAAACCCAAAAAAATTAACATTTTTGTTGGCCTTAAATATCTACTTACATTTCTTTCACAAATCGCTTTCTTCCACTACGTCGCCGGGCCCAGCATTAATCCATTGGTACAGGATAGATATTGGCCAGCTGCGGGACAGTAATGTACTGGTAAACCCCCTAAAGGCTAGTAGGGAGCTGTTATAGCAGCAGTGATGGGATTGTCCCTGGCTATCATTGATGCTTCTAGACCACTTCTGTTGTAGAGGTGCAGTGATGGCACAGCTCAGTGTGAAAACTGATATGATGGAACCATCTTCTTGAATAAATCTACTGAAGAACAGGAGTTGTGGCTCTTCCGTCTCTTCTGGCTCTTCCCGTTGTTGGAAGGTTGTTTCTTTCCTGCAGGAGAGAAGAGCATATAAAAATTACTATCTATTTTCTGTTATCTGTACATAATAAATGTCAGCATTTTTATATTAAAATTCTTCAAACCAAAAAAATAAACATTTTTGTTGGCCTGAAATATCTACTTACATTTCTTGCACAAATCGCTTTCTTCAACTACGTCGCCTGGCCCAGCATAAAACCATTGGTACAGGATAGATATTGGCCAGCTGCGGAACAGTAATGTACTGGTAAACCCCCTAAAGGCTAGTAGGGAGCTGTTATAGCAGCAGTGATGGGATTGGCCCTAGCTATCACTGAGCTGCTGGTCCACTTCTGTTGTAGAGGTGAAGTGATGGCACACCTCAGTGTGAAAACTGATATGATGGAACCAGGGGCGGGCTGACCATTTGGGCACTCGGGCACTGCCCGAGGGCCCCATGCCACTAAGGGGCCCCATCAGGGTTGCCAGCCTCAATAAAACCAGGGACAGTATGTAAAAATCTGTGTTTTTTTTAAATACCAAAATTATAGCTGCCCCGCCTCTCCAGTACCTTTTCAGTGTGTGTTTGTGTATTCTGTGTGTGTATACTGTGTGTGTATACTGTGTGTGTATATTGTGTGTGTATACTGTATGTGTGTGTGTGTATACTGTGTGGCCCCATAATCTATTGCCTGGGGGCCCCATAATCTCCTATTGCCCGGGGGCCCCATAATCTCCTATTGCCCGGGGGCCCCACGAGTTGTCAGTCCGCCCCTGGATGGAACCATCTTCTTGAATCATTCTACCGAAGAACGGGAGTCGTGGCTTTTCCGTCTCTTCCGTCTCTTCTGGCTCTTCCGGTTGTTGGAAGGTAGTTTCTTTCCTGCAGGAGAGAAGAGCATATAAAAATTACTATCTATTTTCTGTTATTTGTACATAACAAATATCAGCATTTTTATATTAAAATTCTTCAAAATCAAAAAAATTTACGTTTTTGTTGGCCTGAAATATCTACTTACATTTTTTGCACAAATCGCTTTCTTCCACTACGTCGCCTGGCCCAGCCTAAATCCATTGGTACAGGATAGATATTGGCCAGCTGCAGAACAGTAATGTACTGGTAAACCCCCTAAAGGATGGCAGGGCAGGGAGCTGTTATTGCAGCAATGATGGGATTGTCCCTGGACATCATTGATGCTTCTAGTCCACTTCTGTTGTAGAGGTGCAGTGATGGCACAGCTCAGTGTGAAAACTGATATGATGGAACCATCTTCTTCAATCATTCTACTGAAGAACAGGAGTCGTGGCTCTTCCGTCTCTTCTGGCTCTTCTGGTTGTTGGAAGGTTGTTTCTTTCCTGCAGGAGAGAAGAGCATATAAAAATTACTATCTATTTTCTGTTCTCTGTACATAATAAATATCAGCATTTTTATATTAAAATTCTTCAAACCAAAAAATAAACATTTTTGTTGGCCTAAAATATCTACTTACATTTATTGCACAAATCGCTTTCTTCCACTACGTCGCCTGGCCCAGCATTAATCCATTGGTACAGGATAGATATTGGCCAACTGCAGAACAGTAATGTACTGGTAAACCCCCTAAAGGCTAGCAGGGAGCTGTTATTGCAGCAATGATGGGATTGTCCCTGGCCATCATTGATGCTTCTAGTCCACTTCTGTTGTAGAGGTGCAGTGATGGGATTGTCCCTGGCTATCACTGAGCTTCTAGTCCACTTCTGTTGTAGAGGTGCAATGATGGGATTGTCCCTGGCTATCACTGAGCTTCTAGTCCACTTCTGTTGTAGAGGTGCAGTGATGGGATTGTCCCTGGCTATCACTGAGCTTCTAGTCCACTTCTGTTGTAGAGGTGAAGTGATGGCACAGCCCAGTGTGAAAACTGAAATGATGAAACCATCTTCTTGAATGAATCTACTAAAGAACAGGAGTCGTGGCTCTTCCGTCTCTTCTGGCTCTTCCGGTTGTTGGAAGGTTGTTTCTTTCCTGTAGGAGAGAAGAACATATAAAAATTACTATCTATTTTCTGTTATTTGTACATAACAAATATAAGCATTTTTATATTAAAATTCTTCAAAACCAAAAAAATTAACGTTTTTGTTGGCCTGAAATATCTACTTACATTTCTTGCACAAATCGCTTTCTTCCACTATGTCGTCTGGCCCAGCATTAATCCATTGGTACAGGATAGATATTGGCCAGCTGCAGAACAGTAATGTACTGGTAAACCCCCTGAAGGCTAGTAGGGAGCTGTTATAGCAGCAGTGATGGGATTGTCACTGGCTGTCACTGAGCTTCTGGTCCACTTCTGTTGTAGATGTGAAGTGATGGCACAGCTCAGTGTGAAAACTGATGTGATGGAACGATCTTCTTGAATGACTCTATTGAAGAACAGGAGTCGTGGCTCTTCCGTCTCTTCTGGCTCTTCCGGTTATTGAAAGGTTGTTTCTTTCCTGCAGGAGAGAAGAGCATATAAAAATTACTATCTATTTTCTGTTATTTGTACATAACAAATTTAAAATTCTTCAAACCAAAAAAAATAAACAATTTTGTTGGCCTGAAAAATCTACTTACATTTTTTGCACAAATCACTTTCTTCCACTACGTCGCCTGCCCAGCATTAATCCATTGGTATAGGATAGATATTGGCCAGCTGCAGAACAGTAATGTACTGGTAAACCCTAAAGGCTGGCAGGGAGCTGTTATAGCAGCAATGATGGGATTGTCACTGGCTATCACTGAGCTTCTGGTCAACTTCTGTTGTAGAGGTGAAGTGATGGCACAGCTCAGTGTGAAAACTGATATGATGGAACCATCTTCTTGAATAATTTTACTGATGAACATGAGTTGTGGCTCTATAGAGACAATGGACTCGTCCGGTTGTTGGAAGGATGTTGTTTTTCCTGCAGAAGACAAGAGAAGAAATGTTAAAAACTGGAACTTTATGGGCCTATCTGTAAACTTATAATACTGTGTACTAATTTTATATTGTGAAGAATGTACCCCGTGCTTTAAAATACAGTGGATTCTCGGATTACGAGCATAATCGGTTCCAGGAGAATGCTCGTAATCCAAAGTACTTGCATATCAAAGTGAGTTTTCCCATTGAAGTCAAGTAAATGGAAACGAAAATAATTTGTTCCGCATTGACTTCAATGGAATGCAATACCGCATGCAGCCAGAAGCGGGGGGGGGGGGCGCTGGATAGCCCTGGAAATGGCCCGAGGACACTTCGGCTGACCTCGGCAAGACTTGCTACCCGAGATTTGCCAAGGTCGACCGTGCTGTACTCGGGCCTTTCCGTGCGTGTCCAAACATGATGTTCGGCTCTGCTCGGCTCTGGCGCCCCCCACCTCAGGCCAAAAGCGGTACTGCACACCGCTTAGGCCTGAATCAACACTCGCAAACCAAGTTACGATTTTCAAAAATACAGTGCTCGTATTGCGAAACGCTCGTTAACTGCGTTACTTGCAGTCCGAGGTTCCACTGTACAAGAATATTAGAAGTCGCACTCAGGTGATTATAAAACACAAGGCTAGATGTATGTTACTGAACTGTGAGAATATTTTCCTATCAGAGTAAACTGATCTATTATTCTTCATAATACACAAGACTCCATTTGGAACAATGCTGGTTGTTATACATTGTCATTGCTTGATCCAGGGAATATCTGATTGCCTCTTGGGGGATCAGGAAGGGATTTTTTTCCCTGCTGGAGCAAACTAGATCATGCTTTGCTGGTTTTTTTCCTTCTCCTGGATTGTAAACTTTTTTTTTTGCTTTGTTTTGTTTTTCCCTTTTTATTGGTTGAAATAGATGGACTTTTTTCAACCAAACGAACTAACTATGTAACTATGCTTCATTGATAGAAACCTGTGCTGAGACAGTTACGTAGGTTGTCATTGCTGACCTCTCCTTTTATGCTAATTGATGGACTGTAATACTTGCCCTATGACATGAACAGCAGGCCATCAGTATTGCCAGGTGGAGGTCAGCAATGATATTATCACAGTTCAGATTTTTTATTCTTGTAGGCAGAGGTACAATTGTAATAATATAATTTTTTGCATGTGATGTGATGCTATTGCTAACATATCAGCACTGTGATATCAAAATTCTTTAAACCCAAAAAATGTAAATTTTTGTTGGACAGAAATATCTACTTACCTTTTTTATGGAAATCACTTTTTTCCCCCTACGCTGCCTGACCAGGCATTATCTCATTCGTATATTGGCCAGCTGCGGAAACAGTAAGGTAGTGTCCAGTGGTAGAAGAAAGAGGGGCGCTCTCCTCCTGGAAGACTGGGTAGACGGCAGCTTGATGGTATGGAGCTGCTGGTTCCCAAGGTGAAGGCCAAATTTCCACATCAGGGAGAGTGGCGCTCTCCTCCTGGAAGACTGGGTGGACGGCAGCTTGATGGTATGGAGCTGCTGGTTCCCAAGGTGAAGGCCAAATTTCCACAGCAGGGAGAGTGGCGCTCTCCTCCTGGAAGACTGGGTAGATGGCAGCTTGATGGTATGGAGCTGCTACTTCCCAAGGTGAAGGCCAAATTTCCACAGCAGGGAAAGTGGCGCTCTCCTCCTGGAAGACTGGGTAGACGGCAGCTTGATAGTATGGAGCTGCTAGTTCCCAAGGTGAAGGCCAAATTTCCACAGCAGGGAGAGTGGCGCTCTCCTCCTGGAAGACTGGGTAGACGGCAGCTTGATGGTATGGAGCTGCTGGTTCCCAAGGTGAAGGCCAAATTTCCACATCAGGGAGAGTGGCGCTCTCCTCCTGGAAGACTGGGTAGACGGCAGCTTGATGGTATGGAGCTGCTACTTCCCAAGGTGAAGGCCAAATTTCCACAGCAGGGAAAGCGGCGCTCTCCTCCTGGAAGACTGGGTAGACGGCAGCTTGATGGTATGGAGCTGCTGGTTCCCAAGGTGAAGGCCAAATTTCCACAGCAGGGAGAGTGGCGCTCTCCTCCTGGAAGACTGGGTAGACGGCAGCTTGATGGTATGGAGCTGCTGGTTCCCAAGGTGAAGGCCAAATTTCCACATCAGGGAGAGTGGCGCTCTCCTCCTGGAAGACTGGGTAGACAGCAGCTTGATGGTATGAAGCTGCTGCTTCCCAAGGTGAAGGCCCAATTTCCACAGCAGGGAGAGTGGCGCTCTCCTCCTGGAAGACTGGGTAGACGGCAGCTTGATGGTATGGAGCTGCTGGATCCCAAGGTGAAGGCCAAATTTCCAAATCAGGGAGAGTGGCGCTCTCCTCCTGGAAGACTGGGTAGACGGCAGCCTGATGGTATGGAGCTGCTGGATCCCAAGGTGAAGGCCAAATTTCCACATCAGGGAGAGTGACGCTCTCCTCCTGGTAGACTGGGTAGACGGCAGCTTGATGGTATTGAGCTGCTGGTTCCCAAGGTGAAGGCCAAATTTCCACATCAGGGAGAGTGGCGCTCTCCTCCTGGAAGACTGGGTAGACGGCAGCTTGATGGTATGGAGCTGCTGCTTCCCAAGGTGAAGGCCAAGTTTCCACAGCAGGGAAAGTGGCACTCTCCTCCTGGAAGACTGGGTAGGCGGCAGCTTGATGGTATGGAGCTGCTGCTTCCCAAGGTGAAGGCCAAATTTCCACAGCAGGGAAAGTGGCGCTCTCCTCCTGGAAGACTTGGTAGACGGCAGCTTGATGGTATGGAGCTGCTGCTTCCCAAGGTGAAGGCCAAATTTCCACAGCAGGGAGAGTGGCGCTCTCCTCCTGGAAGACTGGGTAGATGGCAGCTTGATGGTATGGAGCTGCTGGTTCCTGAGGTGAAGGCCAAATTTCCACAACAGGAAGAGTCACGCTCTCCTCAATGGTTTGATGTTGTGGAGCCGCTATTTCAAAAAGCGATGGTACATTTACAACAGCGGAAAGAATGGCGCTGTCCTCCTGGAGTATTAAATGGACAGCAGCTTCATGTTGTGGACCTGTTGTTTCGGACAGCGATGGTACATTCATAACAACGGAAAGAATGGCGCTGTCCACCTGGAAAATTGGGTGGCCAATGGCTTGATGTTGTGGAGCCGCTGTTTCAGAAAATGATGGTACATTTACAACAGCATCAATAATGGTGTTATCCTCCTCAAGCATGGAGTCGGTGGTAGATTTCTGCTGTAGAGCTGGTTTTTCAGATGTTGAAATGGATAGCAAATCTACAACAGCAGAAATAATGGTGCTATCCTCCTCAAGCATGGATTCGGTGGTAGATTTCTGCTGTAGAGCTGGTTTTTCAGATGTTGAAATGGATAGCAAATCTACAACAGCAGAAATAATGGTGCTATCCTCCTCAAGCATGGAGTCGGTAGATTTCTGCTGTAGAGCTGGTTTTTCAGATGTTGAAATGGATAGCAAATCTACAACAGCAGAAATAATGGTGCTATCCTCCTCAAGCATGGAGTCGGTGGTAGATTTCTGCTGTAGAGCTGGTTTTTCAGATGTTGAAATGGATAGCAAATCTACAACAGCAGAAATAATGGTGCTATCCTCCTCAAGCATGGAGTCGGTGGTAGATTTCTGCTGTAGAGCTGGTTTTTCAGATGTTGAAATGGATAGCAAATCTACAACAGCAGAAATAATGGCGCTATCCTCCTCAAGCATGGAGTCGGTGGTAGATTTCTGCTGTAGAGCTGGTTTTTCAGATGTTGAAATGGATAGCAAATCTACAACAGCAGAAATAATGGCGCTATCCTCCTCAGGCATGGATTCGGTGGTAGATTTCTGCTGTAGAGCTGGTTTTTCAGATGTTGAAATGGATAGCAAATCTACAACAGCAGAAATAATGGTGCTATCCTCCTCAAGCATGGAGTCGGTGGTAGGTTTCTGTTGTAGAGCTGGTTTTTCAGATGTTGAAATGGATAGCAAATCTACAACAGCAGAAATAATGGCGCTATCCTCCTCAAGCATGGATTCGGTGGTAGATTTCTGCTGTAGAGCTGGTTTTTCAGATGTTGAAATGGATAGCAAATCTACAACAGCAGAAATAATGGCGCTATCCTCCTCAAGCATGGAGTCGGTGGTAGATTTCTGCAGTAGAGCTGGTTTTTCAGATGTTGAAATGGATAGCAAATCTACAACAGCAGAAATAATGGTGCTATCCTTCTCAAGCATGGAGTCGGTGGTACATTTCTGTTGTAGAGCTGTTTTTTCAGATGTTGGAATGGATAGCAAATCTACAACAGCAGAAATAATGGTGCTATCCTCCTCAAGCATGGAGTCGGTGGTAGACTTCTGTTGTAGAGCTGTTTTTTCAGATGTTGGAATGGATAGCAAATCTACAACAACAGAAATAATGGCGCTATCCTCCTCAAGCATGGAGTCGGTGGTAGATTTCTGCTGTAGAGCTGGTTTTTCAGATGTTGAAATGGATAGCAAATCTACAACAGCAGAAATAATGGTGCTATCCTCCTCAAGCATGGAGTCGGTGGTAGACTTCTGTTGTAGAGCTGGTTTTTCAGATGTTGGAATGGATAGCAAATCTACAACAGCAGCAGTAATGGTGCTATCCTCCTCAAGCATGGAGTCGGTGGTAGATTTCTGCTGTAGAGCTGGTCTTTCAGATGTTGGAATGGATAGCAAATCTACAACAGCAGAAATAATGGTGCTATCCTCCTCAAGCATGGAGTCGGTGGTAGATTTCTGCTGTAGAGCTGGTCTTTCAGATGTTGGAATGGATAGCAAATCTACAACAGCAGAAATAATGGCGCTATCCTCCTCAAGCATGGAGTCGGTGGTAGATTTCTGCTGTAGAGTTGGTCTTTCAGATGTTGAAATGGATAGCAAATCTACAACAGCAGAAATAATGGTGCTATCCTCCTCAAGCATGGAGTCGGTGGTAGATTTCTGCTGTAGAGCTGGTTTTTCAGATGTTGAAATGGATAGCAAATCTACAACAGCAGAAATAATGGCGCTATCCTCCTCAAGCATGGAGTCGGTGGTAGATTTCTGCTGTAGAGCTGGTTTTTCAGATGTTGAAATGGATAGCAAATCTACAACAGCAGAAATAATGGTGCTATCCTCCTCAAGCATGGAGTCGGTGGTAGACTTCTGTTGTAGAGCTGTTTTTTCAGATGTTGGAATGGATAGCAAATCTACAACAACAGAAATAATGGCGCTATCCTCCTCAAGCATGGAGTCGGTGGTAGATTTCTGCTGTAGAGCTGGTTTTTCAGATGTTGAAATGGATAGCAAATCTACAACAGCAGAAATAATGGTGCTATCCTCCTCAAGCATGGAGTCGGTGGTAGACTTCTGTTGTAGAGCTGGTTTTTCAGATGTTGAAATGGATAGCAAATCTACAACAGCAGAAATAATGGTGCTATCCTCCTCAAGCATGGAGTTGGTGGTAGATTTCTGCTGTAGAGCTGGTTTTTCAGATGTTAAAATGGATAGCAAATCTACAACAGCAGAAATAATGGTGCTATCCTCCTCAAGCATGGAGTCGGTGGTAGATTTCTGCTGTAGAGCTGGTTTTTCAGATGTTGAAATGGATAGCAAATCTACAACAGCAGAAATAATGGCGCTATCCTCCTCAAGCATGGAGTCGGTGGTAGATTTCTGCTGTAGAGCTGGTTTTTCAGATGTTGAAATGGATAGCAAATCTACAACAGCAGAAATAATGGCGCTATCCTCCTCAAGCATGGAGTCGGTGGTAGATTTCTGCTGTAGAGCTGGTTTTTCAGATGTTGAAATGGATAGCAAATCTACAACAGCAGAAATAATGGTGCTATCCTCCTCAAGCATGGAGTCGGTGGTAGACTTCTGTTGTAGAGCTGGTTTTTCAGATGTTGGAATGGATAGCAAATCTACAACAGCAGCAGTAATGGTGCTATCCTCCTCAAGCATGGAGTCGGTGGTAGATTTCTGCTGTAGAGCTGGTCTTTCAGATGTTGAAATGGATAGCAAATCTACAACAGCAGGAATAATGGTGCTATCCTCCTCAAGCATGGAGTCGGTGGTAGATTTCTGCTGTAGAGTTGGTCTTTCAGATGTTGAAATGGATAGCAAATCTACAACAGCAGAAATAATGGTGCTATCCTCCTCAAGCATGGAGTCGGTGGTAGATTTCTGCTGTAGAGCTGGTCTTTCAGATGTTGAAATGGATAGCAAATCTACAACAGCAGAAATAATGGTGCTATCCTCCTCAAGCATGGAGTCGGTGGTAGATTTCTGCTGTAGAGCTGGTTTTTCAGATGTTGAAATGGATAGCAAATCTACAACAGCAGAAATAATGGTGCTATCCTCCTCAAGCATGGAGTCGGTGGTGGATTTCTGTTGTAGAGCTGGTCTTTCAGATGTTGAAATGGATAGCAAATCTACAACAGCAGAAATAATGGTGCTATCCTCCTCAAGCATGGAGTCGGTGGTAGATTTCTGCTGTAGAGCTGGTCTTTCAGATGTTGAAATGGATAGCAAATCTACAACAGCAGAAATAATGGTGCTATCCTCCTCAAGCATGGATTCGGTGGTAGATTTCTGCTGTAGAGTTGGTCTTTCAGATGTTGAAATGGATAGCAAATCTACAACAGCAGAAATAATGGTGCTATCCTCCCCAAGCATGGAGTCGGTGGTAGATTCCTGCTGTAGAGCTGGTCTTTCAGATGTTGAAATGGATAGCAAATCTACAACAGCAGAAATAATGGTGCTATCCTCCTCAAGCATGGAGTCGGTGGTAGATTTCTGCTGTAGAGCTGTTTTTTTGGTCTTAAGTCGCCTGGTCCTTCCGAAACAACTCATTTTTACAGCAAAGGTGGAGGCCAACTTCAGGAACAGCGATGTGATGGCACAAATTCCGAAGAGGCAGCTGTCATGGCCCAGGCTACATTGCAGTCCGATGCCAATTAGGTGGAGAAGCGGCATCGTCCTTGTTTTGCCAGAATCCCTCAGAGACCCGAACAGGTAGATTGCTGCCAGCAAAATATCTACTGACGCCAAATCTACTGATGCCAACAAGGTGGCAGATTTAATAAGGCCTCTGTGGGATCTTTCTGGCGGTTTGTATGAAATCAGAACCTTAGGATGGAATCCTTGAAAACCCTGCGGCAGCACGTTGTTCGATGTTAGTACCGGCACGTGCGTCAAATCAAGGTAGTTCTGATTGGTGACCCTTTCTCTGTACGGCGTTGTTGTGGCGACAGGTTGATAAGGATACACAGCAGGGCAGATGGTAGGGCAGGTCTTTGCCAGAGCCGGTTCCGGTGGTGAATATTTGGTGGTGTTAAATATTTCCACCGTTGTCTTCATGGTCTCTGCATCTTGCAGGGTCCACCTGGAAGACATGTTTTGTGGTGGGGATGGAAAGCTCACCACCATTGTCTTCATGGACTCTGCATCTTGCAGGATCCACCTGGAAGACATGTTTTGTGGTGGGGATGGAAAGCCCACCACCATTGTCTTCATGGTGTCTGCATCTTGCAGGGTCCACCTGGAAGACATGTTTTGTGGTGGAGATGGAAAGCCCACCACCATTGTCTTCATGGACTCTGCATCTTGCAGGATCCACCTGGAAGACACGTTTTGTGGTGGGGATGGAAAGCCCACCATCGGTTTAAAGTTCCCTGGAACATTCCAGATCCCAGTGATGTCATTCTGAGATGGAACTTGATTAATGTTCACTATTCCTGAGAAGAGCAGCGATAGTACGGCTACCAGCATTCTAGTCATTCTGTGGGAGAGAGAGAAGAGAGACAAGATTAATAACGTGACTTTACACCGTGTGAAATTATAACAAAAAAGGATTTCTAGTGTGTTAAAAAAAATTTGATTTTTCCTAGTTGAGGCTTTTAATAAATTCCAACATATTCACCTAATTAATAATTAGAATTATTATGCATATTTAATTGTAATTAATAATTATTATTTATTAGGAATGCACCAGTTTTATAAGACCGAGTACGAGTACCGATACTTTCTCTTAAGTACTCGCCAATACCGATTACCGATACCTATTTTTTAGTGTCATGTGACTGTTTTTTTTTTTTAGGGCTCGTTCCCACCATACATGCATGAAAACTGATGGGAAAACCGCGCAGATTTCACTTTCAGAGATATCAGTTTTCGATGAGCGTTTCAGTGAGTCTTTACAGTGTGGTCACATTTGTACGGGCCGTCCGCAGTGCGATTTAGAAAAAAGAGTCCTGTGTGAATTCAGGCCGGTTCGGGTGTGATTTTCTAATCTCATACGCTACAATTCGCAAATTAGAATCACACCTGAGCCGCTGAGGGAGATCGCACCGTACCGGGCTTTAACATCGCACCGCAAAGCGTCCCACACAGTATGGGAACCGAGTCTGAAGGTTTTCGGTTTTACTATCGGCGCATTTGCACGAGTACAGGCGATCCTGCCCCAAAGAGGATCCCTACGGCACTTTTTGTGTAAAAAACAAACAAAAAAGTGCTTTAAAATTGCCCATGTACGCAATTAATATTTAAGGATGACTCAATTATTAATTACAATTAAATATGAATAATAATTCTAATTAATAATTAGGTAAATTATACTTAAGGGTACTGACTGACTGGCACCATTATGTAACAAATTACATCAGTGATGCCCAGCAATGCCACCCATCAGTGTCATCAGGGCCGCCTATCAGTGCCCACCATCAGTGCCCGTCAGTGCCACCTCATTAGTGCCACCCCATCGGTGCCGCCTTATCAGTGCCCGTCATTGAAGAAGAAAACGTACTTATTTACAAAAAATTTTAACAGAAACAAAGAAAAACGTGTTTTTTTTTTTAATTTTCTGTCTTTTTTTAATTTGTTAAAAAAAAAAAATCCCAGAGGTGATGAAATATCATCAAAAGAAAGCTCTATTTGTGGAAACAAAATGCTAAAAAATTTGTTTGGGTACAGTGTTGTATGACTGCGTAATTGTCATTCAAATTGCGACAGCGCTGAAAATTGTCCTGGGCAGGAAGGGAGGCAAGTGCCCTGTATTGAAGTGGTTAATTACGAATAAATATGAAAGATGATTCTAATTATTCATTAGGTAAATAATACTTAGGAGTGAATCAAATATTAATTACATTTAAATATCCGTAATTTGAAATTATAATTAGGTAAAAAATACTTAAGAGTGAATCAATTATTAATTACAATTAAATATGAAAGATAATTCTAATTATTAATCAGGTAAATAATACTTAGGAATTAATTCATTATTAATTACAATTAAATATCAATAATAATTATAATTAATAATTAGGTGAATTATTACTTTGGGGTGAATAAATTCATTGTTAATGCTGATTGGGGGCTATAAATAGACTTTAGCACAGGAACAAGGAGCCTTTCTTATAGCCAGATGACAGTTAATTTTGAATCTGATGAGTCAGCTGACTCTAACTGTCACTTTTCAGTCTCTTTGCTGGAGTGTTGCTGTCTGTCTATGGAGCAGCCATAATGTTAGGATGCCCCCCCTCCCCCTCCCCCCATGTTTCTGAACCCTTACTAAAAACCCAGCTTACTCTGGTTCATTTAAAATCACTATAGATGTCATTAGGAAATCCTTCATATAGGAAGAAAGATTTTTCTTCCTATATGATTTTTTTAAGTATAATTTACCTAATTACTAATTAGAATTATTATTGATATTTAATTGTAATTTACCTAATTATTAATTAGAATTATTATTAATATTTAATTGTAATTAACAATGATTTCATTATTAATTGAATCAGATACAATTAAATATCAATAATAAATCTAATTAATAATTAGGTAAATTATACTTGAGTGGATCAATTAATAATCACAATTAAATATGAAAGATAATTCTAATTATTAATTAGGTAAATAATACTTAGGTGTGAATCAAATAATAATTACATTTAAATATCCATAATTTGAAATTATAATTAGGTAAAAAATACTTAAGAGTGAATCAATTACAATTAAATATCAATAATAAATCTAATTAATAATTAGGTAAATTATACTTAAGAGTGAATCAATTAATAATTACAATTAAATATGAAAGATAATTCTAATTATTAATTAGGTAAATAATACTTAGGAGTGAATCAAATAATAATTACATTTAAATATCCATAATTTGAAATTATAATTAGGTAAAAAATACTTAAGCGTGAATCAATTATTAATTACAATTAAATATGATAACAATTCTAATTAATAATTGGGTAGATAATGCTTAAAGGTGAATCAATTATTAATTACAATTAAATGTGAAAGATAATTCTAATTATGAATTAGGTAAATAATACTTAAGATTGAATTCATTATTAATTACAATTAAATATCAATAATAATTCTAATTAATAATTAGGTGAATTAATATTTTGGGGTGAATAAATTCATTGTTAATGCTGATTGGGGGCTATAAATAGACTTTAGCACAGGAACAAGGAGTCTTTCTTATAGCCAGATGACAGTTAATTTTGAATTTGATGAGTCAACTGACTCTAACTGTCACTTTTCAGTCCCTTTGCTGGAGTGTTGCTGTCTGTCTATGGAGCAGCCATAATGTTATGATGCCCCCCCTCCCCCCATGTTTCTGAACCCTTACTAAAAACTTAGCTTACTCTGATTCATTTAAAATCACTATAGATGTCATTAGGAAATCCTTCATATAGGAAGAAAGATTTTTCTTCCTATATGATTTTTTTAAGTATAATTTACCTAATTACTAATTAGAATTATTATTGATATTTAATTGTAATTTACCTAATTATTAATTAGAATTATTATTAATATTTAATTGTAATTAACAATGATTTCATTAATAATTACAATTAAATATCAATAATAATTCTAATTTATAATTAGGTAAATTATACTTAAGAGTGAATCAATTAATAATTACAATTAAATATGAAAGATAATTCTAATTATTAATTAGGTAAATAATACTTAGGAGTGAATCAAATAATAATTACATTTAAATATCCATAATTTGAAATTATAATTAGGTAAAAAGTACTTAAGAGTGAATCAGATACAATTAAATATCAATAATAAATCTAATTAATAATTAGGTAAATTATACTTAAGAGTGAATCAATTAATAATCACAATTAAATATGAAAGATGATTCTAATTATTAATTAGGTAAATAATACTTAGGAGTGAATCAAATAATAATTACATTTAAATATCCATAATTTGAAATTATAATTAGGTAAAAAATACTTAAGCGTGAATCAATTATTAATTACAATTAAATATGATAACAATTCTAATTAATAATTGGGTAGATAATGCTTAAAGGTGAATCAATTATTAATTACAATTAAATGTGAAAGATAATTCTAATTATTAATTAGGTAAATAATACTTAAGATTGAATTCATTATTAATTACAATTAAATATCAATAATAATTCTAATGAATAATTAGGTGAATTAATATTTTGGGGTGAATAAATTCATTGTTAATGCTGATTGGCACAGGACTTTAGCACTTTAGCACAGGAACAAGGAGTCTTTCTTATAGCCAGATGACAGTTAATTTTGAATCTCATGAGTCAGTTGACTCTAACTGTCACTTTTCAGTCCCTTTGCTGGAGTGTTGCTGTCTGTCTATGGAGCAGCCATAATGTTATGATGCCCCCCCCCCTTCTGGTTCATTTAAAATCACTATAGATGTCATTAGGAAATCCTTCATATAGGAAGAAAGATTTTTATATTCATATTTTTGCTCATTTCAAATATCATTGGATACAACTGTCACTTTGATGCCCCTCCCCCCCCTGTGTATTGTGGGAGTGTGATCGGGTTTGTTGTGCTGCCAGGCAGATGAGATGTCTGAATGTATTTGGTGTGAAAAGGCAAAAAAAAAAAGTGAAAAAAAAAAAATTCCTAAAAATAATTCAGAAGGATGAAAAAAAGACTCACTTAAATGAATAGAATGAAGGACGGTCGGAATAGAGAACGATCGGTTTATAAAAAACACAATCCAAATCGCACTTTCTGCAGCAGAAAGCAAAGGGGTGTGTTCACAGACCGGAGTCAGAGAAGACACTGAGCTCTGCTCTCCCTGCAGCTGCTTATCAAGCCCTGCTCTGTGATGTCATCAACTGACCGTTTTTTTTTTTTTCAATTTGTCAACTTTATTTAAAGCGAATAAACACACACTTCATTCGACTCTGAGGGGTTCAAAGTATGTTTCTAGCATAAAGAAAAATAAAGATGATAAAAACTGCTCTGGACAGCGAGTGGTTAATCCAGGAATAAAGAGTTTGTTTTTTCCTTATCTGGGTGACAGTTATTTTTCTGAATCTCATGAGAGCCGGCAGATTCCAACTGTCACTTTTCAGTCTCCTTCTGCTGTCTGTCTATGGAGCCGCCGTTATGTTATAATTCCCCTCCCCCCCTCATGTTTCTGTACAAATATCCCGGCTTATACTGAAGTCTTATATAACACCGAGCTCTGCCCTGCCTGTACCTTCTTATACCACCTCCCTGGGCATCACCATGGCAACCTAACTGCCAATCAGCTCTCACTGTTTGCATCAACATTATTGACAGTTAGTAAACGCACATTCCATTATCTTTCATATTTAATTGTAATTAATACTTGATTCACACTTAAGTATTTTTTACCTAATTATAATGTCAAATTATGGATATTTAGATGTAATTAATATTTGATTCACTCCTAAATATTATTTACCTAATTAATAATTTAGAATTACCTTTCATATTTAATTGTAATTATACTTGATTCACTCTTAAGTATAATTTACCTAATTATTAATTAGAATTATTATTGATATTTAATTCTAATTAATAATGAAATCATTGTTAATTACAATTAAATATTAATAATAATTCTAATTAATAATTAGGTAAATTACAATTAAATATCAATAATAATTCTAATTAATAATTAGGTAAATTATACTTAAGAGTGAATCAAGTATTAATTACAATTAAATATGAAAGATAATTCTAAATTATTAATTAGGTAAATAATATTTAGGAGTGAATCAAATATTAATTACATTTAAATATCCATAATTTGAAATTATAATTAGGTAAAAAATACTTAAGTGTGAATCAATTATTAATTACAATTAAATATGATAATAATTCTAATTAATAATTGGGTAAATAATGCTTAAGGGCGAATCAATTATTAATTACAATTAAATGTGAAAGATAATTCTAATTATTAATTAGGTAAATAATACTTAGGAATTAATTCATTATTAATTACAATTAAATATCAATAATAATTCTAATGAATAATTAGGTGAATTAATATTTTGGGGTGAATAAATTCATTGTTAATGCTGATTGGGGGCTATAAATAGACTTTAGCACAGGAACAAGGAGTCTTTCTTATAGCCAGATGACAGTTAATTTTGAATCTGGTGAGTCAACTGACTCTAACTGTCACTTTTCAGTCCCTTTGCTGGAGTGTTGCTGTCTGTCTATGGAGCAGCCATAATGTTAGGATGCCCCCCCTCCCATCATGTTTCTGAACCCTTACTAAAAACCCAGCTTACTCTGATTTATTTAAAATCACTATAGATGTCATTAGGAAATCCTTCATATAGGAAGAAAGATGTTTATATTCATATTTTTGCTCATTTCAGATCTCATTGGATACAACTGTCACTGTGATGCCCCTCCCCCCCCTGTGTATTGTGGGAGTGTGATCGGGTTTGCTGAGCTGCCAGGCAGATGAGATGTCTGAATGTATTTGGTGTGAAAAGAAAAAAAAAAAAGTAAAAAAAAAAAAGTGAAAAAAAAAAAAAAATCCTAAAAATAATATAGAAGGATGAAAAAAGACTTACTTAAATGAATAGAATGAAGGACGCTCGGAATAGAGAACGATCGGTTTATAAAAAACGCAATCCAAATCGCACTTTCTGCAGCAGAAAGCAAAGGGGTGTGTTCACAGACCGGAGTCAGAGAAGACACTGAGCTCTGCTCTCCCTGCAGCTGCTTATCAAGCCCTGCTCTGTGATGTCATCAACTGACCGTTTTTTTTCCTTTTTCAAATTTTTTTTTTTCAATTTTGCAACTTTATTTAAAGCGAACAAACACACACTTCATTCGACTCTGAGGGGTTCAGAGTTATGTTTCTAGCATAAAGAAAAAAAAAAAATTACTGATTATGGGAAATGATTAAAATTGCTCTGGACAGCAAGTGGTTAATCCAGGAATAAAGATTTTTGTTTTTTCTTTAGCCGGGTGACAGTTAGTTATTTTTTTCTGAATCTCATGAGAGCCGGCCGATTCCAACTGTCACTTTTCAGTCTCCTTCTGCTGTCTGTCTATGGAGCCGCCGTTATGTTATAATTCCCCCTCCCCCCCATATTTCTGTACTAATATCCCGGCTTATACTGAAGTCTTATATAACACCGAGCTCTGCCCTGCCTGCACCTTCTTCTACCACCTCCCTGGGCATCACCATGGCAACCTAACTGCCAATCAGCTCTCACTGTTTGCATCAATGTTACTGACAGTTAGTAAACGCACATTCCATGCAGATCTATGCACTGAAGCCGGGTGCAATACACTTGTGTGGTGTAAACAATAACTGTTTTTTTTTTTATGTGTCCTCCTTGTATTTAGGGCCAGTTCACACCACATGCAGTCCAGTGCGTTTCTTCTCCGCATCAAAAACGCATGGGAAGCAGGTTATATGGTTTTCAATGGCACAGTTCACACCAGTGATTTCAGTGCCGGGGCTGTCCAGTTAGAGAAAAAAAAAAGTAGAACATGCTGCGTTTTTCCTGCAGAACCCCCAAACGTTATATATGTTTTTTTTTATCAGACACCCTAGGGAATAAAATGGCGGTCATTGCAACTTTTTATCTTGCACGGTATTCA
This sequence comes from Lithobates clamitans, assembly GCA_037952925.1. Taxonomy (NCBI): domain Eukaryota; kingdom Metazoa; phylum Chordata; class Amphibia; order Anura; family Ranidae; genus Lithobates; species Lithobates clamitans. The sequence continues at coordinate 9,796 of JBBGZY010003448.1, read as the reverse complement.
CGCAATAATTTTTGGAAAAAAAACTGTTCCCTGAATTAAAAAATAACAAAACAGCAAAAGTTAGCCCAATTTTTAGCATAATGTGAAGGATGATATTACCCCGAGTAAATAGATACCTAACAGGTCACGCTTTAAATTGCGCACACTCATGGAATGGCGCCAAACTTCGGTACTTAAAAATCTCTATAGGCGACGCTTTGAAATTTTTTTACAGGTTACCAGTTTAGAGTTACAGAGGAGGTCTAGTGCTAGAATTTTTGCACACGCTCTAACGCACGCGGCGATACTAACGGAAGTGAAGTTGAGTTGCCGCCATCTTGCTACACCCCCCGCACTCCTCCACAGTAAGGATACACTGAGAAGGGGGAAGGCGGACATCTTGTTACACCCACTGGAGTTGTGCATTTTACACTTATTTTTAACAGTAAAGTGAGTTTATACAGTGAAATTCAGTACTTACGCCATCTAAATGTTTAGATGTTTAATTTTAAAAGCAGCAAACTTCTGTCAGTTTAGCAAACCTGTGAGATCCGCAGGCTTGCTGCTGCTTTTAAAATTCAACATCTAACCAGACTACTGTATTTCCTTACATAAACTCACTTTACTGTTATAAATAAGTGTAGAATGCAAAACTCCTGAGGGTGTAACAACATGTCCGCCTGCCCCCTTCTCAGTGAATTCTTACTGGGGAGTAGTGCAAGGTGTAGCAAGGTGGCGGCGACGGAACGTCACTTCCGTTACACATTCTGACAGGTCGCCGGATCTGACGAAACACCGTACGTCTATCGTCATCCGTCAGTGGCCTGAAAGCCGGGCCTCCTCCGATTGGATAACGCTTCACCACGCGGTCCTCCCTCGCGGCCGGCGATTGGTTGTCACCTTGGAGACCTCACCAGTGTCTGTGAGCCGAGTGTGAGGCGTCCCCCTCCCCCCTCCCTGGACGGAAGCCGGCAGGGGTCACGTTGTGCTCCGTGTTACGTAACGTGTTCTCTGTCACACACCGGCCATGGCGAACGAGGACGGCGGACAGGACCCGGAGGTGACTTACTACACCCTGGAGGAGGTGCAGAAGAGGAACTCCAGCAAGGAGCTGTGGCTGGTCATCCATGGCCGGGTCTATGACATCACCGGCTTCGCGGAGGAGGTGAGACGGCTGACAGGAGGGGGAGAGAGGGGACTACGGGGGGGAGAGGGGACTACAGGAGGGGGAGAGAGGGGACTACAGGAGGATGGGGGGGGGGGAGATGGGACCGCTGGAGGGAGGGGGGGAGAGAGATGGGACTTCAGGAGGCTGGAGGGGGGGGGGGGGAGATGGGACTTCAGGAGGCTGGAGGGGGGGGGAGATGGGACTTCAGGAGGCTGGAGGGGGGGGGGAGAGATGGGACTTCAGGAGGCTGGAGGGGGGGGGGAGAGATGGGACTTCAGGAGGCTGGAGGGGGGGGGGAGAGATGGGACTTCAGGAGGCTGGAGGGGGGGGAGAGAGATGGGACTTCAGGAGGCTGGAGGGGGGGGGAGAGAGATGGGACTTCAGGAGGCTGGAGGGGGGGGGGAGAGAGATGGGACTTCAGGAGGCTGGAGGGGGGGGGGAGAGATGGGACTTCAGGAGGCTGGAGGGGGGGGGGAGAGATGGGACTTCAGGAGGCTGGAGGGGGGGGGGAGAGATGGGACTTCAGGAGGCTGGAGGGGGGGAGAGAGATGGGACTTCAGGAGGCTGGAGGGGGGGGGGGAGAGATGGGACTTAAGGAGGCTGGAGGGGGGGGGGGGAGAGATGGGACTTCAGGAGGCTGGAGGGGGGGGGAGAGATGGGACCTCAGGAGGCTGGAGGGGGGGGGGGAGAGATGGGACTTCAGGAGGCTGGAGGGGGGGGGGAGAGATGGGACTTCAGGAGGCTGGAGGGGGGGGGAGAGATGGGACTTCAGGAGGCTGGAGGGGGGGGGGAGAGATGGGACTTCAGGAGGCTGGAGGGGGGGGGGAGAGATGGGACTTCAGGAGGCTGGAGGGGGGGGGAGAGATGGGACTTCAGGAGGCTGGAGGGGGGGGGGAGAGATGGGACTTCAGGAGGCTGGAGGGGGGGAGAGAGATGGGACTTCAGGAGGCTGGAGGGGGGGGGGGGAGAGATGGGACTTAAGGAGGCTGGAGGGGGGGGGGGAGAGATGGGACTTCAGGAGGCTGGAGGGGGGGGGAGAGATGGGACCTCAGGAGGCTGGAGGGGGGGGGGGAGAGATGGGACTTCAGGAGGCTGGAGGGGGGGGGGGAGAGATGGGACTTCAGGAGGCTGGAGGGGGGGGGAGAGATGGGACTTCAGGAGGCTGGAGGGGGGGGGGGAGAGATGGGACTTCAGGAGGCTGGAGGGGGGGGGGAGAGATGGGACTTCAGGAGGCTGGAGGGGGGGGGGGAGAGATGGGACTTCAGGAGGCTGGAGGGGGGGAGAGAGATGGGACTTCAGGAGGCTGGAGGGGGGGGGAGAGATGGGACTTAAGGAGGCTGGAGGGGGGGGGGGAGAGATGGGACTTCAGGAGGCTGGAGGGGGGGGGGGAGAGATGGGACTTCAGGAGGCTGGAGGGGGGGGGGAGAGATGGGACTTCAGGAGGCTGGAGGGGGGGGGGAGAGATGGGACTTCAGGAGGCTGGAGGGGGGGGGGAGAGATGGGACTTCAGGAGGCTGGAGGGGGGGGGGAGAGATGGGACTTCAGGAGGCTGGAGGGGGGGGGGAGAGATGGGACCTCAGGAGGCTGGAGGGGGGGGGAGAGATGGGACCTCAGGAGGCTGGAGGGGGGGGGAGAGATGGGACTTCAGGAGGCTGGAGGGGGGGGGAGAGATGGGACCTCAGGAGGCTGGAGGGGGGGGAGAGATGGGACTTCAGGAGGCTGGAGGGGGGGGGAGAGATGGGACTTAAGGAGGCTGGAGGGGGGGGGGGAGAGATGGGACTTCAGGAGGCTGGAGGGGGGGGGGGGAGAGATGGGACTTCAGGAGGCTGGAGGGGGGGGGGGAGAGATGGGACTTCAGGAGGCTGGAGGGGGGGGGGAGAGATGGGACTTCAGGAGGCTGGAGGGGGGGGGGAGAGATGGGACTTCAGGAGGCTGGAGGGGGGGAGAGATGGGACTTCAGGAGGCTGGAGGGGGGGGGAGAGATGGGACTTCAGGAGGCTGGAGGGGGGGGGGAGATGGGACCTCAGGAGGCTGGAGGGGGGGGGAGAGATGGGACCTCAGGAGGCTGGAGGGGGGGGGGAGAGATGGGACCTCAGGAGGCTGGAGGGGGGGGGAGAGATGGGACCTCAGGAGGCTGGAGGGGGGGGAGAGATGGGACTTCAGGAGGCTGGAGGGGGGGGAGAGATGGGACCTCAGGAGGCTGGAGGGGGTGGGAGAGATGGGACTTCAGGAGGCTGGAGGGGGGGGGAGAGATGGGACTTCAGGAGGCTGGAGGGGGGGGGAGAGATGGGACCTCAGGAGGCTGGAGGGGGGGGGGAGAGATGGGACCTCAGGAGGCTGGAGGGGGGGGGAGAGATGGGACCTCAGGAGGCTGGAGGGGGGGGGAGAGATGGGACCTCAGGAGGCTGGAGGGGGGGGGGAGAGATGGGACTTCAGGAGGCTGGAGGGGGGGGGAGAGATGGGACTTCAGGAGGCTGGAGGGGGGGGGGAGAGATGGGACCTCAGGAGGCTGGAGGGGGGGGGAGAGATGGGACCTCAGGAGGCTGGAGGGGGGGGAGAGATGGGACCTCAGGAGGCTGGAGGGGGGGGGGAGAGATGGGGACTACAGGAGACTGGAGGGGGGGGAGATGGGACTACAGGAGGGTGGAGGGGGGGGGGGAGAGAGAGATGGGACTACAGGAGGGTAAGGGGGGGGTGGGACTACAGGAATAATGTTTTGGTAACGGAAGAACCCGTCGCCAACGATTCCCTGTCTGGTGCTTCGTTCTGTTTGGCGGCGTTTGCTTATAAAGTTGAAATAGAAGACAAATTAGATATCGGAGATAGTGAAGGGGCTCTGATCCCAGCGCTCTATAATGGATGAAATAATGATGATCTGCACTTCAAGCTGCTATTATAAAATCAAAAAGAGATAAACAAGCAAATATATATATATATATATATACCCCTTTCTTTTAGAAAAAAGAGGAGGTATTAAACAGCGCTACAAGTGAATAAAATATTCACCAATATGATAGAACATAATAGTGGAAGAAAAAAATATTAAATGGATAAAATAAATTGAACTATTTCCACTCTATTGGCCGACCACCTGCCAGTGGTGGGTCTAATATATCTGGTCTGGAACAGCCGTATTGAGTGTGCCGATTATACACAATCCTGATAACTACTAAAATGCTATTGAACGTAGCAAAGAAAGTACAAATAAAATGCAATAAAATATGCGAAATGAATAATATGTAAAAAAAAGTCCAAAAAACTCAGCGTGACTAAAAAAAAGACGTAATGACGAAACGCGTCAGCGCGTGACCACACGACCCTTTCCAGCTTACCACAGGCAGCATCATCCCGGGACTTCTGACCAGTGGTGAGAGACGCCGACACTGTGACAGGCTGCAATTTTAATACTTTGATAATTTGTATGAGGGGGTTTTTATCTGGTATCAATAAACGGTGTAACACTATGGAAAGCCTCCCGTTGTTTTCCTATGTGGCATGTCTGCGGCATTGAGAAGCTTTATGCTGGTGAGAACAGATCCATCTAGTGGCGGAGGAGCAGATTACTACCAGGAAGCTACTACTACGGGCTTAGTTGACAGTTACCGCTGGTAAGCAGATACCCTAAAACACAGGTGTCAAACACAAGGCCCGCGGGCCGAATCCGGCCCCCCAGCCTATTTTATGTGGCCCTCGCACCTCTCCAGCAGCTGCAGGAGAGCTCCAGCCCTCCTCTGGTCCTCCTCCAGACCCCTACTTTCTGCTTTCAAGCTATGCATCCAGCTTCTTCCCAGCAGCAGCATAAGGAAAGGGGGGTGCACTGTGACGTTAGGGAGAGTAGGGGACTCAACTTCTGATAGTGGAGTGGCTCTTGACATCTAATGTAAGGGGAGGGGATGCGCTGGACATCTAATATTACAGGTACAACCGGCCCTTTTGAGGACAATCATAATGCTGATGTGGCCTACGATGAAATTAGGTTTGACACCCCTGCTCTACATGGATGGGGGGGCGCAGGGCACATTATGTGGAAGCAGGGCACCCTATGTGGATGAGGGGGGGGCAAGGCACATTATGTGGAAGCAGGGCACCCTATGTGGATGAGGGGGGGCAAGGCACATTATGTGGAAGAAGGGCACCCTACATGGATGGGGGGGGGGGGGGGCAGGGCACATTGTGTGGAAGCAGGGCACCCTATGGGGGGGGGGCACAGGGCACATTATTTGGAAGCAGGGCACCCTATGGGGGGGGCACATTATGTGGAAGCAGGGCACCCTATGTGGATTGGGGGGGGGCAGGGCACATTATGTGGAAGCAGGGCACCCTATGGGGGGGGCACAGGGCACATTATGTGGAAGCAGGGCACCCTACGTGGATGGGGAGGGGGCGCAGGGCACATTATGTGAAAGCAGGGCACCCTACGTGGATGGGGGGGGCACAGGGCACATTATGTGGAAGCAGGGCACCCTATGGGGGGGCACAGGGCACATTATGTGGAAGCAGGGCACCCTATGGGGGGGGGCACAGGGCACATTATGTGGAAGCAGGGCACCCTATGGGGGGGCACAGGGCACATTATGTGGAAGTAGGGCACCCTACGTGGATGGGGGGGCAGGGCACATTATGTGGAAGCAGGGCACCCTACGTGGATGGGGGGGCAGGGCACATTATGTGGAAGCAGGGCACCCTACGTGGGATGGGGGGGCGGCAGGGCACATTATGTGGAAGCAGGGCACCCTACGGGGGGGGGCACAGGGCACATTATGTGGAAGCAGGGCACCCTATGCGGGGGCACAGGGCACATTATGTGGAAGTAGGGCACCCTACGTGGATGGGGGGGCAGGGCACATTATGTGGAAGCGGGGCACCCTACGTGGATGGGGGGGGCGCAGGGCACATTATGTGGAAGCGGGGCACCCTACGTGGATGGGGGGGGGCGCGGGGCACATTATGTGGAAGCAGGGCACCCTATGGGGGGGCACATTATGTGGAAGCAGGGCACCCTATGGGGGGGCACATTATGTGGAAGCAGGGCACCCTATGTGGATGGGGGGGGCAGGGCACATTATGTGGAAGCAGGGCACCCTATGGGGGGCACAGGGCACATTATGTGGAAGCAGGGCGCCCTACGTGGATGGGGGGGCAGGGCACATTATGTGGAAGCAGGGCACCCTACGTGAATGGGGGGTGGAGGGGGCAGGGCACATTATGTGGAAGCAGGGCACCCTATGGGGTGGCACAGGGCACATTATGTGGAAGCAGGGCGCCCTACGTGGATAGGGGGGGGGCCCAGGGCACATTATGTGGAAGCAGGGCGCCTTACGTGGTTGGGGGGGGGGGCCCAGGGCACATTATGTGGAAGCAGGGCACCCTACGTGGATGGGGGGGCAGGGCACATTATGTGGAAGCAGGGCACCCTACGTGAATGGGGGTGGGGGGGGGGCAGGGCACATTATGTGGAAGCAGGGCACCCTATGTGGATTGGGGGGGGGGGGGGCAGGGCACATTATGTGGAAGCAGGGCACCCTATGGGGGGGCACAGGGCACATTATGTGGAAGCAGGGCACCCTATGGGGGGGCACAGGGCACATTATGTGGAAGCAGGGCACCCTACGTGAATGGGGGGGGCATGGCACATTATGTGGAAGCGGGGCACCCTACGTGGATGGGGGGGGGCACAGGGCACAATTATGTGGAAGCAGGGCACCCTACGTGAATGGGGGGGGGCAGGGCACATTATGTGGAAGCAGGGCACCCTACGTGAATGGGGGGGGGGCAGGGCACATTATGTGGAAGCAGGGCACCCTATGTGAATGGGGGGGGGCAGGGCACATTATGTGGAAGCAGGGCACCCTACGTGAATGGGGGGGGCATGGCACATTATGTGGAAGCGGGGCACCCTACGTGAATGGGGGAGGGCACAGGGCACATTATGTGGAAGCAGGGCACCCTACGTGAATGGGGGGGGGCATGGCACATTATGTGGAAGCAGGGCACCCTACGTGAATGGGGGGGGGGCATGGCACATTATGTGGAAGCAGGGCACCCTACGTGAATGGGGGGGGCATGGCACATTATGTGGAAGCAGGGCGCCCTACGTGGATAGGGGGGGGGCCCAGGGCACATTATGTGGAAGCAGGGCGCCTTACGTGGTTGGGGGGGGGCCCAGGGCACATTATGTGGAAGCAGGGCACCCTACGTGAATGGGGGTGGGGGGGGGCAGGGCACATTATGTGGAAGCAGGGCACCCTATGTGGATTGGGGGGGGGGGCAGGGCACATTATGTGGAAGCAGGGCACCCTATGGGGGGGCACAGGGCACATTATGTGGAAGCAGGGCACCCTATGGGGGGGCACAGGGCACATTATGTGGAAGGCAGGGCACCCTACGTGAATGGGGGGGGCATGGCACATTATGTGGAAGCGGGGCACCCTACGTGGATGGGGGGGGCACAGGGCACAATTATGTGGAAGCAGGGCACCCTACGTGAATGGGGGGGGGGCAGGGCACATTATGTGGAAGCAGGGCACCCTACGTGAATGGGGGGGGGCAGGGCACATTATGTGGAAGCAGGGCACCCTATGTGAATGGGGGGGGGCAGGGCACATTATGTGGAAGCAGGGCACCCTACGTGAATGGGGGGGGGCATGGCACATTATGTGGAAGCAGGGCACCCTACGTGAATGGGGGGGGCATGGCACATTATGTGGAAGCAGGGCACCCTACGTGAATGGGGGGGGCATGGCACATTATGTGGAAGCAGGGCACCCTACGTGAATGGGGGGAGGGCAGGGCACATTATGTGGAAGCAGGGCACCCTACGTGAATGGGGGGGGCATGGCACATTATGTGGAAGCAGGGCACCCTACGTGAATGGGGGGGGCATGGCACATTATGTGGAAGCAGGGCACCCTACGTGAATGGGGGGAGGGCACAGGGCACATTATGTGGAAGCAGGGCAACCCTACGTGAATGGGGGGAGGGCACAGGGCACATTATGTGGAAGCAGGGCACAGTGGTTTCCTTCCTATGCAGAGCAACGTAGGGAAGTGGCTTTTATGAGTCTTCTTGAGGCGCTCTGTTCCCCATTGTCCCCTCCTCCCCATCCTAGGTGATGTTGGATACAAGCACCTGACATGAACAGGAGGGGGGAGGGGCTGGCAGGGAACAATGTACCACAGCTAGCACTATTACAGCCGCTTCCCTGGCCGGCTCTGCATGTCTTCCCATCAGCTGCCTGTGACTGGGCGGTAGATTGCGGCAGAACCTCAGTTGATAAAATTCTGAACTAATAAATATTATGTGAATGTGAAAGGACAACATTCACAATCATGTAGGTTCTGTAGAAGATGTAACCATAATCCTCCCCGCCCTGAAAATGACGGGATTACCACACCTTGTACAAGTTTTCTGTGCAGCTTTATGCAGACATTGGGGGGGACTCGTGCAGACGTTGGGGGGCCTCGTACAGACATTGGGGGATTGGACGCCCGGACACAACACTCGGTGGCCTCTCTCTGTATAATTACAGGACAGGAAGTGATCTGCATTCCAGATTATTTCCCCTCCGCACCACCTTTTTGTTTTTTGTTTTTCTGTTCTCGTAATCTTTTGATATTATGAAATTTGTAACCACAGTTCTGTTTAAAACTTTTCCATCAATCATTGTGTGAACGTTATGAAATCTATGCTGCGTAGTGACCCTTAAAACCTGTCGGTTCTGTTGGTGAGAAGTTCCTCCTTCAGATAGTAATGTTTTCCTTCATTGTATCCGCAGCACCCAGGTGGAGAAGAGGTCCTGTTTGAACAGGCGGGAGGAGACGCCACGGAGAGCTTTGAGGATGTCGGCCATTCTGTTGATGCCAGAGAAATGCTGAGACAGTATTACATTGGGGACCTGCACCCGGTAAGATGAAGGGAGTCCTGGCTGCTGCGGTACACGGATGTCCTGCTGGTTTCCTTTTGATGTTTCTGTTTAAACTCTTTGTTTTGCCCACGTGTGAGGTGAGGACGAGTGACCACATGCTGCTGGACGGGGCTGACGTGAAAGTAGAACTTTACCCATAACAGCTACCAAAATTAGTTTGTGCTGTAAACTGCCTTGAATATTGCTCCAGTTTCCTTTTGGCAGCCATTTTGCTGAAGCCCTGAGCCACTGAACAGCAGTAAATCATAAAGTGGAACTAAACTCATCAATTTGACGGTTTTAGAAAACGGTTACATTACAAGGATGCTGGGATTGCTAACTGTCACATTTGCTTGTGTCCTCAGCCAAACTGTCAAACCATCAATTGGTATAACTGATCACATGTGCAGCACCATGGCAGTTTCAGATCAAACAGAAGCAGCTTCCTTGGGTAGTGAAGGAGAGGAGGGTTTAATTCCGCTTTAAGGCTGTCAGCAGATCGGCCTCTACAAACTCAGCAGTGCCTAAAAATGGAGAGCAACTGAGCATGTTCTGGAGTTTATAGGAGTTTTACCCTTGAGGTTTTTCTCCTTAATGCATTCTATGCATGATCCCAGCAGCGGATTCGCCGCAGGAGAGGTGCCACCCCCACACACTCAACAGTTGCCTTTGGGCTTCCCGGACCGTTTGGTTAGCCCAGAGCCAATCCAATCCTCTCCGGGAAGCTGAGTGAGGGCAGCATAGGG